>PVIJ01007382.1:0-83069 GCA_004024925.1 Scalopus aquaticus | reverse complement strand
TCGATGCCCAGCCAGGGAGAATTCCACATGGTGCGGCAGACCTCTCCTGCCTCGCCCGCTGCTCCCCTCAGCAGTGTATTTCTGATATGCCTGTTCTGCTCCCCACTCTGTCTCTGGTGAACCCTCTCACCGCCCCGCGCCTCTGGCCTGTACCCCAGCTTGTATGTATAAATAAAAAATAAATCTTTAAAAAAAAAAAAAGATATTTAGTTACAAGAAAGACTGGTAAACTGAGGAGCTTAAAGCTAAGGATCTTAAAGCATTAGGATCTGGTAATGAAAAACCAAGCTGTTTTGTTGGGTGGTTTTATATTTCTCAATACTTTTTAGTGTGTTTGAAAAATGTGTTCTCTCATATGTTCACACCACACGTATATTCATACGTAGCCAAGTTCAAGCATAAAAAGAAGACCCATTTTATAATCAGTAAGAGGTAATGCTGGCAATAAGTAAGAAAATTCGGGACAGGCAGATCCTTCCCCTGCTTGGTTCTCAGTTTTTCTGAATATATGAAGTATAGGGCGGGAATAGGTGGTTTGAGGGAACTTTCTAGTTCTAAAGCCTATGGAATTAGGGGGCACCTAGTCATATTATAAAAATTTTCTTTTTGTGAAGGATTTCCTTCAGATTTTTTTTCTTTTTTCGGACATTTATTTATTTATGCATACAAGCTGGGGTGTAGGCCAGAGGTGTGGGGTTGTGAGAGGATTCACCAGACACAAGAGTGGGGAGCAGAACAGGCAGACTGACTAAAGTACACTGCTGAGGGGAGCAGCAGGCGAGGCAGGAGAGGTCTGCTGCGCCATGTGGGAATCTCCCTAGCCAGGTATCGAACTCGTGCTGCAGTGGCTCTGGATAGCTTCATAATGCTGTGCTTAACTCATTGTGCTACCAGGTAGGCCCTTCTCAGATTTTCTATGAGTTTTTTTTTTCCACTGTGGATTTAAACTAGGACTTGGTTTTATCAAAATCTCATCACTCTATTTTTTTAAGATTTACTTTTATTTATTTATGTATACAAGAACAGGGGTCTAGGCCAGAGATGAGGGGGGTGAGAGGATTCACCAGAGACAGAGTGATGAGCAGACAGGCAGATCTACTGAAGTATACAGCTAAGGGGAACAGCGGGCAAGGCAGGAGAGGTCTGCTATGCCATGTAGGTTAGCTCCCTGGCCGGTATCAAACTCATGCCACAATGGCTGGTAATTGCTTGAGAGCTCTGAGACTTTAACCCCTGCGCCCTAGTCACTTAATTTTTTATTATTCATAAAGGCAACTAACATCAACCAAGCTCAATATGCCAGGCATAGAAGAAATGCCTTATGTGAATAATTTGATGTAATCATTCCAATAACCTTATGAAAGGTAACAATGATGTCCCATATGACAGATAGGAAGCTGGCTCTAAGGTCACTAAATTAGGGAATGCGGCAACATTGGGCTTCAAACTCTGGATTCTACCTGTACCTCCAGAAGACTTTATTACCCCGGGACCCCCCAGACTGGCTGCCTGAGTGATAAGGTGTTCAGGTTCCTCCCCTAGTTGGATGTCTATCGTCCTGTGTGCCTTCACAAGTGGGGTGATCTCTTGGAGGTGGGAAGATTCCTTTGGTATCTTTAATTTCTGTGACATAAATTTGTGATATTTCCATGAACAAATGCACTTTGGCCTTCCCTGGATGAGCAACAGTGGAGTCCCTGGTTATCTTGAATTACTTGTAAATGGTCAAATGAGCAAAAAAAAAAATGTTCAAATTTGTTTTGAATTCCTAGTTTTCTTTTTTTAGGTTTATTATCTAACAGTATATACAGCAAGGCATTCCATTATTTTGCAAAAAAATGAAGGTGAAAATAGTGCCACATGCAAGAAGATAATATGAAATTTCACATCCTTAAAATATTCACATTTGTTATTTTCACTTTCACAAGAAATACATGGGGGGGGTGCAAGTCAAGAAGTTATGCTCTCTTTACAAATGTGAAGAAAGTCACAGGAAGGGGAAGTGACTTGTTCTAGGACATGGAGCTGGTTAGATTCTAGAGCTAGTGTTTCTATACTCTGCCACCCACGTAAGTAAAAGGCACAGAAGGCTTGGGTGCTTCTGGGCAGGCAGAACAAATGACTTATCTCCTGAGGCTTATGCTATTCCAGGCCATGACTATCAGTACCCCATAGAACTAGCAACTTCTGCTGGAGGGTGAGGATTTAGCTATTGCCCTACTCACACCTGTGCAGTATGATAAAGAAAGTAGAAGTAGTCAGCAGCTGTGGACCAACTAGATAAAATATTTAGGCGGGAAGTCAAGTGACAAGTGAACTTGTCAAGTGTGTGTATGCATGTTTTTAACTGTTAGTTGCTTTTGATATTTTCAAAAAGGCTGCTCGTGGAAATCAGACCAAATAGCAGGAAAGTACTGCAGCAAGATGGACTTGGGAAAGGACCAATCTCATATGACATTCCATCAGACACCTGACCCTCATCAAGAAAAGAACTGCATTCCAGGTAATGAAGGAGACCTTAACGGATAGTGGCTATTGGGAGAACTGAGGTTATGGTTATTTTCCTCATTTGGGGGGTCTGGATCTGGTCAAAAAAATGGAGGGGCATAATTTAGTACATTTCTATAACCTTAGCTGGGAGGAACTGAGAGTGTGTAACTTCCTGAGGTACTTTGTTGTGCTGAGAAACACAAAGAAATAATAAATAATAGCAATGAAAGATATTGAAAATACCCAAATACTGGATGGTTGTGGTAAAAAAATCACCATCTGCCTCTGTGGACGTGTACATTGGTATAACTTTTTAAAAGAGATCTGACAATAGGTAACAAGAATTGTAATAGTGCTTATTTTTTTGGTACACTAATTATAAGTCTTTGACTTTATCCTTAAAGCAATATCTCTAAAATATTTCGTAAAACACTCAGGCTTGAGATGGTGCGTTAAAACTTTTTTAGTGCTATGGATCCCATTTGCATTCTGATAAACTTAAAGATCCTTTCTTAGAATAAACAGTTTAAATCCATAAGATCAAATAATAGAATACAAAGGAAATAACAAGAAACTGTGAATAGTAATGTATGTACTTATTAATAGGTGTATTAAATAATAAAATCTGTGGGTGGGTCATTGTGTCAAATCAAATATATCATGTTTGATATATATCACATATCATCTAAAATACATGATATTTTAAGGCATCCACAACAGCTGTAGTGTGATATGAAAAAAAATCTGTAATTTATTTTGGTGATAAAGTCACAGGCTGCTTAAACTACCATGGCTTATTACATACTACAGCCATAGTAGAATGAATGCTAGTTATAATTAGAGATTGGTAAAAATAAAGGTATAGTCTTCCCCCATCCAATTCACCATTGAGAACCTCTGACCTAAGAACAAAAGGTGCTGTGGTCCAGTGGGTGCGCGCTATCTTTGGGGGATCCTAGCACAAATTTACAATCACTCTATAGGCTCTAAAGAGTTCTATCTCAAACTTGGATGGCAAGAGAAATTCCTTCGATGCTGCCTTTAATATTTTTTGAAAGATTTATTTATTTATGCACACAAGCTGGGGTGTAGCCACAGGTGTTGGGGGTGGTGGTGAGAGGATTCACCAGAGACAGAGGGAGAGCAGAACAGCCAGATTGACTGAAATATGCTGCTGAAGGGAGCAGTGGGCAAGGCAGGAGAGGTCTGCTGCACCATGTGGAAAGCTCTCTGGCCCGGGATCAAACTTGTGCTGCAGTGACTGCTGATAGCTTCATAGTGCTGCAACTTAACCTGTTGTGCCACCAGGGAGGCCCTGATACCTTTAATATTTTAAAGAACTCAGAGAAACACCATCCTCAGGAAAAATCTGAAAGGAAAAAAATGCTGTATGTATGAATATGTTTATTATGGTTTGATCTTAAAAGGCAAACGACTGGCGTTGATAGAAATAAAATTACTGGATAAGTGAAAATACACCTACTTGTTTAAGTACCAGTTCATTCTTAGCGTTATAGCTATATGATATAAATATATCATAAGAAATATTTCTGATATGTTAGATTAATAAATGACAAATTTGTGGTATGCTGTCATTATAAATTTGTGTGATATAGGGATGAGATGATTGTGAGGAGTAAAATGAAAGTGGACTGTAATATTAAGGATGGCAGAACATGGCTGATTTTCTTTTTGTTTGTACAATATATAAAAAATATTTTGAAGAAATTAATAGGTTGATATCACACTTACATACAAATGCTGACCCTTTCTTTTAAAAATGTCTACCGAATGCTTGCTCCCAGGCGCTGTTTGGCGGTGTAAGGATGAACTATAGTCCTTGTCTTCAAACAGCTGGGAGAAAAACAGACCCCAGCATGGGGATTCTACCACCTTGCCATAAGACCGTCTTGCTAATAAATGCCACAATTCATCACTATCTCCTATAACTTTCATTTTGATCTTTCAGAATTCATTGGACCTTGGAGTTTGCGAAGCAGAGAGCAACTGAGAAAAAGAAAAGCTGAAGCACAAGAAAAGCAAATATCACAATGGCAATTTGGGTATGCTGTCACTGTGGGTAAAGGGACTGACAGTCACTGAGCTGGGGCTACGTGTACGTCGGCCTGAATGCTTTCACTCATTATACTTTATCTTTCCAACAATCTTCTAAATAGAAGCTGTTATCACTATTTTGCAAAAAAAGGAAATCAAGTCTTTTATGGGTTAAATCTCTTTTCCCACAGCTAGTAAAGTGGTGGGAAGAGAACTTTATCTGCAGTCTCTCTTGGATAAAGCAGCAGGCAATCGAATTATATTGCAGAGGGGAGTGGGAGACACCACTGGGAAAATCCTGAGCCTGTTCTCCAAGCTTTCTAATTGTAAAATCCTTCTTGAATGAGTATGACTAACTCTCCATGGAGTAAACCAAAACTTTGTTTGTAAATGAGCGATGGCAGAGTTTGGGAGTTCCTAAATCTGCAGTAAAAGTCACCTGTGTATCATCTCAAGGAGGAAGTACAAGAACATGATTATTGTAGATTAGGTGACATCTAACTGTGTCCATCTGGACTATGAACACAGAGGAACTGCTTGCTTGGAGACAGAAAGGGGGCACACAAGAAGCCGGAAGCGCAGCAGTCATCTATGCTGGGGTTTCTCTGACTAAGCACTGTTGACACTTTGGAGGCTGTCCTGTGCACTGTAGATGCTTAGCAGCATTTTGTCTAGCAGCATCTCTGGTCCCCGGAAATGCATTCCTCCTTTCCTACCCCAGGACTAATACCAAAAATGTCTGCAGATATTGTCAAATACCTCCTCGGGGGAAAGAGGGCAGGGAGCAAAATTACCCTCTTGAGAGCCACTGATCTAAGCACTCATCTTGAGAAAGAGAATCTACTACCGACTGAGTATTGTCTGTTTGGCTACGGCACAACTAGCTCACATCCGATTGGTGAATAGAATGATGTCAGTATAGTGTGGAAGTTGTGTTGGTTCAGGACTTTTTGTATTCAGAAGGAACCAAAATAGTGGGAATAGAGTTTAAACTTTCAGCAGGGAAGGTAACAGCCATCAGCTTGGCTGCAGGCAGGGTCCTTTTCAGTCCACATCCAGGGTTTATTTCCCACAGGAGGACACCCCCAGCTTTGCACAGTTCTCCACATGCAACAGGTTGCTGCAGCATTTCCTTCTGTCCCCAACTCACTGGCAGCCAGTTGGCTCAGAGAGCCACCCTTCTTTGTATGATTTCAGTGGCGGCAAGCCTACTTTTACACTGGTCTTACTGCTTTTGCTCCCCTGGGGCAGGCTCCAGTTACTAAGTTGCCCGTCTGGACTGTCCCAGTGTTTCCCTCATTACCAATTATTGATCTGTTAGTGTTAAAAAACTGCATAGGATTTCAGTTGTTTGTCCCAACTCTATTTCTACCCCCCTCCACCCCCTGCCCGCCAAACTGTTGCTTTTTAGTGCATGATTTTGCAGAAGGTGAGGCTTTTTAGGAATGCATGTCATGTTATAGCAGGACCTTCTGTGCCTAGGTCCTTTGGCACAGAAGGATATCTGCTGAATATCATGCAATTAGATCCCCTAACTCCATACTCATCAAACAACCATCATTACTTGGTTTCTCAACTTGTTACAGAAAAAAGAGTGCATTCATTTGCCAGCTTAAGCATTTCTGCTGCTGCATTTCTCTCTGTTCATGTGAAAAATGTTCTGTGATTTGCATTTCAGTCTTTCTGAGCTGGTTGATGAGCTCTGCTCCTGATAAGTGGAGCTGCTCCCAAAATGCTGATAGAATTGGGTTTCTGAGCTTGCAGGGCTGGGGCACCAAGACTAAGGAAGTCACTAAGGTAGATGACACCTTGGTGAGCCTCTTGGCAGCTGTATGGCCCTGCTCTGGTGACACATCTCCATCCTACTGAGGACCATTCCTATAACATACCACACAGGGTGACCTTAGTAGTTCCAGAGGGGATCAGCAGGGTATACTGGTTAAAGCCAAAATGACCACACTAGAAGATTGGCTCCCTTACTTCCTGGCCAAGATCTTGGGCAAGTTACTTAACCTCTTTGTTTTGATACAACTCAGTTTTGTCATCAACAAAATGGGGACAATAGTATTACTTCATAAGTTGATGTGAAGATTATGCAAGAAAATAGAAATTAATTAAGACTATGGCACATAGGAAGCAGCGTCAGTGCTTCCTATGTTAATGCAAGAGTGCGATCCTAATTTATATTTGGATAACTACATAATTATTTAGGATTTAATGTCTAGAATAAAACAGGTGTTTCCTGAAGAATCCACCTATACCATCTTTTAAAAATTAGACAATAAGGGCTTTATAACTTATCTTATTACCTTGGTTACTTGGAATTATATTTCAAAATGTTGTGATGCCATTATTAGATGACTTTATCTTTTAGATTATTTTGAATATTTATTTTGGACTGTCCTATAACATATGGATGTTTTTAATATTAACTTCAAGCCAGTTTTGGTAAGGTGACCTTTTTTTAAATCTCATCAGTAGGAGAATGAAGATGATGATCTAACGAACATTTTCCCTCCTTTTTATTTATTTGCTTTTAAGCATCCTTGTTTATTTTTTTTGGCAATAGAGGATTTCTCTCCTCAGGTGCGGTCACCGTAGTTTTCCCACCACCAAAGTGCCCATGGTCCTCCCCAACCTGTTCCCTTCTCTCCCCGCTCCCTCACTTGCCCCTCCCATCCTGAGTGCCTCAGAGCTACAGTCAGCTTTCAAGGGTCAGTCTTACAGTTTGTCTTTGTCTGATCCTCTGTTTGGTTTCTCTAGATTCCACATATAAGTGAAACCATCTGGTATTTATCTTTCCCCTTCTGGCTCACTTTGCTTAGAATAATCCCTTCCAGACAGCTCTCTTGCCCTCCTGTGACTATGCAGGTGTCTCTCTCTCTCTTTCTCCTTTTCCTAGTAAACCTGTCCTTTTATTTATTTATTTTTTAAAAGATTTATTTTTTATTTATACATACAAGCTGGGGTACAGGCCAGAGGCGTGGGGCGGTGAGAGGGTTCACCAGAGACAGAGCGGGGAGCAGAACAGGCAGATCAGAAATACACTGCTGAGGGGAGCAGCGGGCGAGGCAGGAGAGGTCTGCTGCGCCATGTGGGATTCTCCCTGGCCCGAGGCCGGCCGAGGCCGACAGCTCCACAACGCAGCGCTTAACCGCTGCGCCACCAGGGAGGCCCAAACCTCAGGCCGACAGCTCCACAACGCAGCGCTTAACCGCTGCGCCACCAGGGAGGCCCAAACCTCTCCTTTTAAAGTGTAATAATAATAATAACAATACTGATAATCTTTTCCAGTTTGATTCATGTTGCTGTAAAAGGCATGAGTTTATCTCTCCTGATCACTGAGTAGTATTCCATTGTGTGTGTGTGTGTATATATATATATATATATATATATGTCTTTTTAAAAAATTTATTTATTTTTATTATTATTATTTATATCTGTAGGTTACCCACCACTGATTCACTCGTGAACCGTCACCATAGTCCCTTGTGCTCTTTTCTCCCCCGTTTTGAGCCCTTATCCTCCCCCCCCTCACTGAATGTCTTTCTCTTACTTGATTCCCCTATATTCCTGTTATAAATGAAACAATTGAATATTTTTCTCTTGCTTTCTGGCTTATATCTCTGAGCATGAGCCCTTCTAGTTCCATTCATATACCACATCTTCTTGATTTAGTCATCTGTTCTGGGACATTGAGGTTGTTTCCATATTTTGGATATTGTAAATAAGTGCTGTTATAAATACAGGAGTGCAGGTTTCCTTTCTAATTAGTGTTTGTGTGTTCTTTGTATAGATATGTAAGAGTGGAATTGCTGGGTGATATGGTAAATCTATTTTTAGTCTTTTGAGGAATTTCCACACTTCTTTCAGAGGGGCTGGACCAGTCTATATTCCCACCAACAGTGTAAAAAGTTTCTTTTTCTCTACATCCTCACCAGCACTTGTTGTTTGTGGGGTTTTTTTTTTCTTTGTTTGTTTGTTTTTTGGTCTGGGCCATTCTCACAGGTGTGATGTGGTATCTCAAGGCAATCTTCAAAAAAAATTTAAAAATGGGGAAATTTTCAAACATAACACAAAAGAGTAGGTATACATTTTTTCAAGTGTGCAAGGAACTAAGAGGACTGCAGGGGTATACAAAATACTGTTTTTATCTCCAGAGAATGTCTCATTTACTAAAAGAAATTAGGTTTCTTCAGAAATAACTGCAGTATGAGGCAGTCTCTCTTCTTTATCTTCAGCATGATCTTCACAATAAATCCTACAGGAGTGCAAAACAAAGGGAGGATTTCAGCCCTGTGGCTTGTTAGAGAAGACTTCATGGAGCAGGTAGCATGGAACAGAATTTCAATCGGTTTAGAAAACTGATGAAATGCTTATTTATAGGACCTTGTTCTCCCCCGTGAGCCCATCTGTATTAGCCATCTGTATTTGGTTATATTTGCGGTACCTAACAACTTGTCATTGGCTGCCATTTCCCTGTGTGTCCTTTCATCTTCTAGACCTTTAATCTATTAATTTGGAATAGGTATGACATGGCCACTCCTGTCTTTCCACAGGCTTCTTAACCCCAAGAACTGTTTTTGAAGCTTTGAACCGCTAGCTTACAGTACAACTCATTTGATAGGTATTGCAGCTACTTAGCATTCTTTTCACAAGACACGAGACACTGTGTGAGATAAGCAAGCTGCATATATCATGGCTGCACAGAAGAGGAGCTGTGCCTGGATTGCAAATCTAGAAACTCAATTGTATCAACTTATCTAGAGCATAGTAGATGCTCTGGTGATAAGTGGAATTAATTCACACAGACTAAATCCAAAGACTCTCGCATAAACCAGGATGCCAGTCTGTTCATTTATAACATCAACTAAGTAAACACACACACACACACACACACACACACACACACACACACACACACTATATTCACCAAGAAGGTTCCTGCTGAGCAAGGTGTTGGAGACAAATTCCCTGAGGGATGTTTGCTCTCCTGACAATTGATAACATCTAGTACTACTCCTTTGTTTTACAAACAAGATTTAGGCCCAGAGAGATTAAATCATTTGCTCAAGGTCGTGCATCAAGACATGGGGGACCTGGGTTATTATCAAGCATTTATTTGAAACCTGTAGCCCCACTGCTGACACCAATTCTGATTTTTCCACAGAGAACGGAAAAAAAGCAAGCGGCAGAGAATAGGAAAATTAAAAGAAAGAGGCAGAAAGAGACAACAAAATACAGAACTGAAGGTGGAGCCTCAGTTACAAATAGAAAAGGAAATGACTGAGAAAGCACTGGCACCCACAGTAGAGAAAGAAACTGAGCCACCTAGGGGTGCCCCCAAAACTCTCCCTCCAGGAACCACCCCACAAAATGGTGAACTGGATAAACATTTTTCTGAAATAGGTCAAGAGCGAATTACACAGTGGGAAAATGCTTCTGAGTATCAAAATCCGGTGGTACAGAAGCAACCTTCTGAAATATGCCATGATATGACTAAAGCTGAAGACCTCTCTCCTATGTGTCAAGATATAGCCATACTTCCAGACCATCCTTCCAAAATGAGCCACAATATGGCTACCCCTGGAGATCTCTCTCCTAAAAGGTGCCAAGAAATAGCCATACTTCCAGACCATTCTTCTAAAATGAGCCACAATATGGCTATCCCTGAAGATCTCTCTCCTAAAAGGTGCCAAGAAATAGCCATACTTCCAGACCATCCTTTCAAAATGAGCCACAATATGGCTACCCCTGGAGATCTCTCTCCTAAAAGGTGCCAAGAAATAGCCATACTTCCAAACCATTCTTCTAAAATGAGCCACAATATGGCTATCCCTGAAGATCTCTCTCCTAAAAAGTGCCAAGAAATAGCCATACTTCCAGAACATTCTTCCAAAATGAACCATGATATGGCTACCCCTGAAGATCTCTCTCCTAAAATGTGCCAAGAAATAGCTATATTTCCAGAACATTCTTCCAAAATGAACCATGATATGGCTACCCCTGAAGATCTCTCTCCTAAAATGTGCCAAGAAATAGCTATATTTCCAGACCATCCTTCCAAAATGAGCCACAATATGGCTACCCCTGAAGATCTCTCTCCTAAAATGTGCCAGGAAACAGCTGTGCCCAAAGCTCTTCCTCCTAAAACATCTGAAGGCACAGCTGACCTAGAAGGATGCTCTCTTGAACCATACCCCAAAACAGATGTGCCTAAAGGTTATAGTTTTGAAACACACCAGAAAGAAGTTGAACTTGAGGAATATAATTCTGAACCAGATCATGGAATAACTGAGACTGAAAGCTTCTTTCCTAACGCACAACGAGAAATAGCTGTGCCCAAAAACCTTCCAACAAAAACATACCAAGAAACAGTTGAACCTGAATACTTTCCTCATAAAACATATAAATCCCTCTCTCATGAAACAATACAAGAAACATCTGCTCCTGAAGAATATCCAACTGAAATATACCAAGAAACACCTGGACCCGAAGACCTTTCTACTAAAACATATAAAAAGAACGATGTGCTCAAAGAATGCTTTCCAGAACCACACCAAGAAACAAGTGAGTCCCAAGGTCATGATCCTAAAGCTCACCAGGAAGAGGCTAAGGATGTTTATGCTTTTCCTTGTGGTAGGTGCTGTTTATGGGGAAATGTCAGTGACACCAGCACTTAATGGTGCTCCCCATTTGCAGTTAGAGACAAACAGTTATATCACTCACAGCATGGTGACTTATAGCCTCCTTTGACAATCTTACGTTATGCCAGTATCTCAAGGGTGTCATTAATACCATTGGCTAGTTTCATTAATTTTTTTTCAACCAACCAATATCTGCCTTGGCACATTTCCCAAGAGTTAAAATAATTGGAAATAGGTGTGTACAGTAGGAACTGGTATTACTATCCATTTTGGCCAGGTTTAGCTACTGAAGGGAAATGAACACAATGTAGCATGAATTATGTGCAAAATATTTAAAAGGACAATTAAGTCTAGATTAGCCAGGAAACTTTGCGAATGAAGTTCCCACCTCCCAAGTTAAAAATTCCTGGCAAATGAAAGGCAAGTAAATCATGGTACATAGTCCCAGGGGAGATGACAAAAGTATAAAATGTGATTCTGTCACTAGGGGCACATTCATGTAGGACATCTCAATTTATCTAAAACCATTTCTATTTCAAAGTTTGCTCCTGAAAAGCATTTTGAAAACATTGTGACCTTTCATGTCTTAAGGACATAACAGAACCTGGATTCTTTTTGGGCAATTAGACAGTATAAGAAATGGGCTAAGTTTCCAGACCATAGTTATCCCCAGGGAACTGGTTTTCTAAAGAAATCCCTTTGGTTGTTTATTCTCTCTTTCTCTTAAAAGATAAGTACCACAACAACATGGGTTAGTTAGGTTCCAAGTAAACAGATTTTTAGGAAACACCTTTAAAAAATTACAGTAAAAAAACAAACACACGCAGCAGCTGCAGTACTTCCGTGGCAGGAGTTGTGGCTGGAGAAGCAGTGGTAATCAGCACAGAGCCGTCCCAGGAGTTGCACTGTGATTCCGGCAAGGTTAATATGGTCAATGAGTTAATGTTTAGTTTTTCATTGTGTCTTACCAAACAAAAATACCAACTTTTTTGCTGATTCTAAAATCTTCATAATAACAAAGTGTAAATGTTCATTATAATAAATTAAAAGAATATGTAAGCAGATACAGAGTAAATGTCCCCTCTAATACCATCTTCTATCTCTGATCTCTAACATTAAGGTTGTTTTAACAGATGGGATACTACACTACATTCTGTCTTATACCTGATTTCCCCCCGCCCCCCGCACCCCATACAATATATATCCCGGCCATTTTAGCAGCCCTCTTTTGTAACAGTTGTGCAGTATTGAGTTTTATATACACTGACTTATTCAACCAATCCCTATAATAATGAACACTTAGATTGCTGCTAAGTTTTGCCATTGTAAAAACTTTCAATGAAGATTATTGGAAATAACATTTATTTAACATTTATTTGGCACTTCTTGTTTGCTAGATCCTGTATTAAATATTTTGTGTGAATTGTTTTAGTCATTGTTAAAAGTCTTACTGGAAAAATAATATTCCAGTCTTACTGGAAAAATTAAGTATGACCATTTCACAGATAAGGAAATTGAGGCACTGGAAGTTTAAGTTAGTCTGATTGTTTCCTTTGGCTAAATCCCTAGAAATCGAAATGCTGGACCAAAGGGTACCAGCATTTAAAGTCATTGGGACAGGCTAGTCTCCAAAAATGTAGCAATTCACACAAACCAAGAGTTTATATAAATGCCTTTCCTCCATCTTTTATCAACAATACACATGTCACATTAAAAAAATCTTTGCCTACCTGCTAGGTTTAAAAAAACAACCGAGTTGGGTTTTTTTGTTCATCTATAACTGCTATTAGAACTGAATATATCCCAAATTGATAACAGAAAAAAAATGAGTCAACCTAATTGTTTTGATTCCCACTCTTTTTGATGACTAATGCTACCAGGTATCTTTTCATAATTATGATTTTTTCCTTTTGAGAGTTTCCTGATGAGTATCATAATCCCATTTAAAATTTCTGCTATTTACGCTTTTTGATTGATTTTAAAATCTCTTTATAGTTATTAAATCTTTACCTACATGTCAGTTACAAATTTTTGCCCAAACCAGTTGTTTGTGTTTTAACTTTATTGTGTTTTTTTCATAAAGAATTTTAATTTTCAGGTATTTTAACCTAAGTTAAATGTGTCAGTCTTTTTCTTTATGGTTTCTGGTCTGTAACCTGCTTAGAACGGCCTTTTAATTCTATCATTATAAGAACATCCTATTGTTTTTACAATATTTATGGTATTTTACTATTTGAATCTTTAATTCACCTGTAATTTGTTTTTGTACAATGTATTAGGTATGGTTCCCTCCCATATTTCCCAATGCCCTTTATTGAACCTACTTTTTATATTTTGTCTTTTAGAAATAGAAGAAAAACCCAAAGCAGAAGAACCAGACATACCAGCAATTCTGAACGTTCCTCAAGAGATTCATCCAGAAAATGATGTCTTTAGTTATGTTTTGTTTTAACAGTCCTCAACCATCACACTTGCCCAACAAAATACACATCTTAATATATGCTATGTGTGATGCTCTCAAAATATTGTAGAAATCCTTACAGGATTCACTAATATTTTAACTTACTCTTTTTTCTACTTATAGACAACATCTCAAAGAGAACTAATATTTTTTTCAGGCTCTACCACATGGACAGTATCCTGCTAGTGTGTGTGTGTGTGTGTGTGTGTGTGTGTGTGTGTGTGTGTGTGTTTATGGGGTGAGACTAGTGGTGGGAAGAAACAAAAATAGAAGGGGGAAGACTAAATAATTCCTTTTTACTTGCAAAATAATTTCTTTGATCAATTTTTAAGAGAAAAATTAAGTATGACAACTGAAAATTGGGGAGAGTTTATAGTTTTATTGTAAACTTTGTTCAGTTAGTAACATAACAATAATGTCAATATTTTATCCAGATGTTAGGGTTTTTTTAGTTAATATTAACAATTGTTATCTTTGGGATGCCTTCAAAGATATTTTGGTGTCATGAAAATAGTTTAATTGTGTTTTTGAATTTTGATTTTCTATTTTTACTTTTAAAATATTGTATTTGTGAAAAATGTACATTAAATCATTATTATATCTTAGCTGTGTGGATGGAATCATGGTGAAGACTCTGGGAGGAGGGTTGGAAGACATATAATTTATTGTCCTTGCCCACCAGATTCTTACTCTAGTCTCCTGGGGGATAAAACAAAACAGATCAAGAACATATTAAATACAATGCCATTGAAAAAGTAGATAGAGAAGAAGGAATGCTCACTTTTTGTTGGAGTGACCTGAAAAGATTACACGCGAGCCGAACCTTGAAAGATGGAGAGGATCTGCAAAGGTGAGGAGAGCAGCAGCACTGCACGCAACACAGAAAAGGTTGAATTCAAGACATGGTCAAGACATGCAAACTCTGGTAAAGGCAGCGTCCATGCAGGACAGCAGGCCCATAGGCTAAAAATCTTGTGTTATCAGAGTGTGTGGAATTTTGTCTATGAAATATGATGTGTTAAGTTATAGGGAGCTAAATAAGACTTTTGAACAATGGAGTGGTAGTGGTAGAATTTTAGGATATTTGTGGTCAGGTGTAACTGAAAATGACAAGAGATTCCAGCAGTGCTAGCAGCTTATTCTGGATGGAAAAATGTTGGAAAACATCCCTGGCGTATTTGGGGAAGGGTATTTCCAGTTTTACTTCTGTTATTAGAGAGGACTCAAAGGAGACTTCTGCAAATAAAAGTTGGGTCGGCAAGGCCACAATGGCACAAGCTGTCTGTGTAGGCATTGTGTGGGGAATGAGGCTTCGGTGAAGAACCAGACAGGATCCTCCTGTCTCAAGCATTCATGGCGTAGAACAGTGCTTCTCACCCTTCACGGTGTATCAGAACCAGGGAAAGGATTTTGATCATGGCTGTCCAGACACCTCCATGGGGATTCTGGTTTACCTATCTAGGGTGACGTCCAGGCATATGAATATTTAGTTTTTAAACTGTTTTTTGCTTTAATATCTTTGGAAGAATAATTTTAAATTTACAGAAATGCTGTATGGTACAGAAGTTGTGCATTTGCAACAACATGGATGAAACTATTGAGTTTTATGTTAGGTGAAATAAGTCAGAGAAAGACCAGAACTAGTGATTTTACTCATCAGTGGAAGAAAAAAAAAAAAACGAATTAAAACAAAAACTCGGGGCCTCCCCGGTGGCGCAGCGGTTAAATGCTGCGCTGTGGAGCTGTCGGCAGTGGTGACGCGAGTTCGACGCCCGGCCAGGGAGAATCCCACATGGCGCGTCAGACCTCTCCTGCCTTGCCCGCTGCTCCCCTCAGCAGTGTATTTCTGATCTGCCTGTTCTGCTCCCCACTCTGGCTCTGGTGAACCCTCTCGCCGCCCCATGCCTCTGGCCTGTACCCCAGCTTGTATGTATAAAAAAAAAAACAAAAACTCTTAGACTGTAAGATCAAAATGGCAATTACTAGAAAGGATAGGGGTGGGTAAAAGAGACTAATTATATGGTGAAGGATAGAAATTAGACTTTTAGTGATGAGCATAATGCTGTGTATACAGATGTTGATTAATAATGCAGTAAATCTGAAACCTACTTAGTGATATAAACCAGTTACTTTGATAATTAGAAAAAAAGTACGGAAGTTCCTATATACTTTTAATCCAATTTAGCATAATGTTAACATCTTATATGATCTATTTTTCAGAGCTAAGAGATTAAAATTGCTATCAATTACCATTAACTAAACTACAGGTATCATTGGGATTTCATTTGTTTTTCTATTAATGTCTCATTTTTGCTTTGGGATCCAATCCTGGACACAACAGTGCATTTTGGATATTTTTTTTGAGATTTTTTATTTATACACACCAGCTGGGGTACAGGCCAGAGGCGTGGGGCGGGGAGAGGGTTCACCAGAGACAGAGTGGGGAGCAGAACAGGCAGATCTGAAATACACTGCTGAGGGGAGCAGCGGGTGAGGCAGGAGAGATCTGCCTCACCTGGATATTTTATTTTAAAAGCACTCCAGATGATTCTAACATGTAACTCAGGTTGAGAACCCTTGGTATAGTGGTAGGTTACATGCTGTTTCCTATTTGTCACATGATCCCCCACAAATAGTAAAATTTTTCCCCTGAGGATATATTCATTGCACAACGATCACTCACATTCCTTCGTATTACTCAAGTGACATTCTGAGGGCGGCATAGCCCTTACACCTGCATGGCACTTTGTAAGTTATGGTTTCACACGCTTTTTTTTTTTTTGACTCACACAAGAGCTTTTGAAATAGATTGGGCAGTGATTATTCCCATTCTACAGATAAGGGAATAACTTCAGAAAGGCTATGTACTGACCCAAAGTCACATGTACTTCCTTGGTTCTTTTCACAATGGTTCTCAATCTCTGAAAATCTTGTCTCAAATTCACTTGCCCAGAGTGGGTCAAGGTTAGAGAAAAAAAGGAGTAAACTGAATTCCAAGTTCTAAATTTAGCATTAAAATGAATCTTAAGAGACTTGCACAGGTACATTTTATTTGGCACAAAGGTGAAAGAGGTAGGGAAGTAGATGGAATGAGGATTGTAGTACTCATCAGAGAAAGAGGAATGTTTTTAACTGTAGAACGCTTTTTGCCTACCCACTCACTTCACTCCCTCTATACACACACTCTGCTTTCTCACTATTCTCATTCAAACACCAGTGTGCAACTAAGCTGGTTTTCATCTTGACTTCAGATACCTTGAAGTCACAGAACATTTTGCAAGAATAGCCTTCCTATGTGCTGCCCTCCTCCATGGTAGGTACAATGGTTAGTCTCTTTCAAATCTGTGAACCCTAGATATTAAGTACAAAATAATGTGTGAGAAGTTTCAGAGATTCAATTGATTTTCAAGGGGATTCATCACCTGAATGAAAGATTAAGAATCATATACTGAGAAGTGTTTCTCAAAGTGTAGGCTGATGATTACATGTAGTAGAGAGGGTTGTCTTATAACTACAAATAGATTTAATTCTCGATAGGATAATAAAGTCCAAATCACATAATAAAAGTGCTGCATATTTAAATTCCTGTTATCCATTCAGAGGAAATTTTACTTTTAAAAGAGGTAACAGTTTACTTAATCAGCATCTCCAAATAGACTCTGCATTTCAGTACTTGCTACATGTAATAATGTATTTTTGTGTGATTATCATTAAATAACATCTAAGGCCAGGAGTTTAAATACCTCTCATTTTCTGTACCAGTCAGGCCGCAAATTAAGACTACAACACCACCATCTAGTGGCAAACGCAGCTATGACCGGCCCCAGTTTCTCAAATTAGTTTCTTCAGCTGTACAGAACTGTTCTGCTGGAAATGGTAATGACAGTCTCTTCCTAATTTTAATGTGGAAAATTCTGACACATATATGAATTAGATCAATGTTGAAGTGGGTTTTTTTGTTTTGTTTTTTTCAAGATTTATTTATGCATACAAGCTGGGGTACAGGCCAGAAGCATGGGATGGCGAGAGGGTTCACCAGAGACAGAGTAGGGAGCAGAACAGGCAGATCGACGGAAATACACTGCTGAGGGTAGCAGCAGGCCAGGCAGGGGAGGTCTACCGCACCATGTGGGAATCTCCCCAGCCGGGTGTCGAACTCGTGTCGCCGCTGCTGACAGCTCCACAGCGCAGCGCTTAACCGCTGCGCCACCAGGGAGGCCCAATGTTCAAGTGTTTTTGATAAATAATTTTTTTAGTCTTTGGCTCCTCCTGTAAGTTATTTTCCTCTGGTGATCTGTTAGTTCCTGTCATATGAACAGGTTTAGAAAGTTTTTCATGTTAAGCTTCTTACGCTCTTGAACATTTTATATTGCAGGCAATCTCTCTCCCATTCCACTTCCCCCCACCACCACCCCAATCAACAGGATAAAAAAGCCCAGCAACAAAATTATGTATACAGTGAAATCTAATATAAGTGAGAGACGTTACTGTGAGGAGAGGCTTCCCGCGCAGGGATGACAGATGATTGCATGAGATGAATGAGTGGTGTTTGTTGGTCCTCGACTTTTTAGAACTGCCCAGAAATAAAGGCCACAATTCTCTCCTCCCTACTCCTCCCCCGCTCCCCCCCAGGTATATGGTCATTCACTTCAATTCCTGTGAGGTATGGAGCGTTTTTAAGTGCGCATTTCTTACCCCTTATTGGTGTGGGGGGCTTTATGCACTAGGCTTGGGGTGTTATCTGACAAAACACTAATTATTATGGAAAAATTGGACCATACAGAGACGAATAATCATTCGTGTATTCCCACCACCCAAGGAGAATTTTTAACATTTCCTAAATTCTGAACATTTTGCTATGTGGTGATTACAGCACATACCCTTAATCTTTAAAAACTAGTGTCACTCGTTGGACATGTACATAGCTTATTCTTGATATTTATATCAATATTTTATATTACTAAGTAAGAGAATAACGTATTTGTGCGTAATAATCTTCATCAACATGTATCCTTCCAAAGCGCCGATACTTCGAGTCGCTGACTGGCGGGCGAGCAACCGCATCAGGTTTAGGTGAAAGACAAAACCACGGCAAGGTTGTAGCGACCCGCACTAACCCAAACCTCCAGACGGCCCCGGGACTTGTCGCCACGCGCACCACCCTCCGCGCCTGCGCCAGGCGCTGCTCCCGCGCCTCCCCGCGGCGCCACTTCTGCGCAGGCGCCAGGTGTGGGGACCGGAAGGGGAATGTTTGACAAATTGCGTGGGCACGTCTAACTTGTAGCCATGCGCGGCTTGGAGGCGCCGGGTCCTCGGCCCACAACGGCCCCGTGTGGGTGTGTGAAGCCGGCTCTAGAAACAGGTAACTTATAAAAGACTGGCGGTTCCACTCTAAGAAGTGGACTTGGTGCAGGCAGCCGACTTTATTGGGACGTGAAATATTAAACCTTGAACTAACGTGCGTCATTCTCTTCATTACTGCGAAGGCAAGGTCACGTGCTTCGACAACCACGTGACATGTCTGAACTGAACGGGATGACCTCGTTTCTCGTGTTTTGTTGGTGATAGTGGCTGCAGTTGTCTGACTTGGCATGGTGGCTAAAACAGCCAAGTGCAGTTATAATAGCCTGCCTTTTAGGGAATTCTTGCTCCTGTGGGAGAGGTAGAATATGTACAGGTGGTGTTAAGCCGGTTGGGAATGAATAAATGCCAGGATAGGCATCCTGTGCTAGGAGGTGAAGAGGGAGGAGTTCAGGAGCAAGTTGTTTTAAACCTGGCCCCGGAAAAGACACGTCGCAAGAGTGTGCTTATTTTCATACCTTTATTTAAAGGAGGATGTATATTATTATTTATCTTTTATTTTTCAAATTGAAGTTATATTTAATTAGAGGCTTTAGATGTGTGTTATTGTACACCAACATCTATGTATACCACATTATATTCACTAGAAGCTCAGTTCAGTCTTCACCAGTTGATCCCTTTTGCCTACATTTCCTATCCAGAATATATTAATTTTATAATTTAGAGGAAGCAAGTGGAAGAAAATTTGTCTGCCATCACCCAAAGAAAACCATTGCTTGATGTCTTATGTCTTCCATATTTGTTTGGGCCTACCTGGCAGAATTATGAGTTGATATGTGACCCCACTGTTCTATAACTTTAAAAAGTAACCTTAATTTTTATAAAACCTTTTGATAGCAATTGATTTTAAGGGGTTGCACATGATTTTGATTAATAGATGCGTGCTAATTTAATCAGTTTTCTTTTGGTGGGGATTTAGGTTATTGCCAGTTTTCTAACTAAAATTTTTGTATATGTTCTAAATTTTTAACTTAGATTTAACTGTCTTTAAAATACTGTTCCTTGGGCCTCCCTGGTGGCGCAGCGGTTGAGCGCTGCGCTGTGGAGCTGTTGGCAGCCCGCAATGCGAGTTCGGTGCTCAGCCAGGGAGAATCCCACATGGTGTGGCAGACCTCTCCTGCCTGGCCCGTTGCTCCCCTCAGCAGTGTATTTCTGATCTGCCTGTTCTGCTCCCCACTCTGTCTCTGGTGAGCCCTGTTGCCGCCCCACGCCTCTGGTCTGTACCCCAGCTTGTATGTATAAATAAATAAATCTTAAAAAAAAAAGTACTGTTACTTGGTGAAAGATTGTGCTCATTTAAAAGAAAGTGTTGCACACAGGCAGGTTACAGAAAATAATATTAACAGGCAGGAAAGAGCAGAACTCAGATCTACAGAACATAGGCCTGGGGAGTGGTAAATCTAAAGTACTGGATGGAACAGGGAGGTGGGAACCATTGATTGGATTGTAGAGAACCTTGAATATCGGGAGAATAGCAGATGTCAGTTAACAGTCGGAAACATGTAAATTTAAGTTAGAGAGTAACATAGGGAACTCATGCTGTGTAGGACTTGGTATTGTTTTGAGGATGTGAGGGACCTGCTGAGGGAAGACCAAGCTATAACAAGAATAGTTTGAAAGAGCCTGAGTTTTCTGTCTGCACATGACTTGTAGCTAAGTTGTGGGTATAAAAAACTCTACCTTAATAACTTTTTAAAAAATAGCACAGTTGATACACTTTGTAATATTGTTAAAATGAAGGGAAAGCCTGAGCAAGGACTTTAAAAACCACTCCTTGCTGAGCAACGTCTGTTGTACTAGGTGCTTTACATACTTTAGTGATCTCACCACTTTTCAAGGTAGGTATTATCCAAGTTTTATAGATGAGTAAACTGGGGTTCAGAGAGGTAAGCAAGTTTTGCCTGAGCTCACACAGGTGGTGTAGTGACAGGTGTTGTACCTTTCTGACACCAGCCCTAACCCATCCATGCTCCCTTTGGGGAACCACATCTCCCCCTTTCCAGGTGGTTCTCATGTGGGTACTGTACTGGCACACCTGTGCTTATCTTTACCCTACACTTAAGGCATTTCGATTTGTTAATTTACTTGTCCCTCTCTGTCAATATATTGGAAACCCCTAAGGACAATATCTAGGTGCTTATCCAGTAGTAGATACTTAATGAAAGTTTGTTTGTTTTTTGAGATATGAGGCAAGTGGAAGATCAGGATTTCTCTGAGTAGATGTTCTCAGGCCTCCACTTCAAGTAGAGCGTGCACATTTGGAAATCATTGAGCATTTATATTTCATAGCACATATTCCAAGAAGAAAGAGGGGTACAGAGAGAGAGAGAGAGAGAGAGAGAGAGAGAGAGAGAGAGAGAGAACGTGTGTGTGTGTGTGTGTGTGTGTGTGTGTGTGTATTCATTCCAGGAAGACTCAGACATATTAGAATGTGGTACATTTCCATTAAATAGAAATTTAATGTGTTGAGAGTGTCTCAGATGTTTGAGTGACATAATTAGAGGGACTTCTCATTCTTTCAGTTTATTGTTAACCCAGTATTATCTTCCTTATGTTCTTATAGAAATGTACAAAGAGATTTGGAGTAAGTCTAGTTAGTTACTATGTATATTTTTCATAGCATATGTATAACCTGTGGAAAACAAGTATAGGCTGATCTGATGAAGTGGTAGCTCAAAAACTTACAGTCAGGGCAGAAGTCTGATCATTGCTGCGAATATGACCTTTCTCATGATAGTGAAGCCTATTGTGGGATCCTCTACAAGTAATTGTTAACTCCACCATAATAAAACTTGTTATTTTGTATCTTTTCCCCAAATTCAGCACAATGCCTGGCAATTTTAAACACTTGGAAAATGTCTATTAAACAAATGAAAACAGGACATAAGGATCCTGATTAATTTAGAATTCTTTTGGGCTGTTTTTCTTCATGCATTTTAATGAGCACCAGAGAATTGTTTGGCCTCAGTGTCTTCGTCTTTTAAGATAATTAATGTATGTATTCCACAGGACCATGGATGAGGATTTTTTTTTAAAGGAATGTATTGTAAATATACTCAGGAAAAAAGTCATCAAAAACATACATAGTGTAGGTGACTTTTGGAATCATATGTTTAAAGAAATTATGCAAATCTGAGAAGATAACATACAGTTTGAGACTAGTTTTTATGGAACTCAAAAGACAAAGTACATGAAATATTGTTTCATTATCAGTCTTTAGTCACTTACCAATGGGAGTACATTACATTCTGAGAAATGTGTGTTAGGTGCTTTCATCCTTGTGTGAACATTATAGGAAGTACACAAACTAGATTGCACAGCCTGTATACACCTGGGCTAGAGAGAGGAACCACCATTGTGCATGCTGCCCAGTGTCCATGGAAACATCACTGTGCAGTACAGGATTGTATTGTGCTTTCTGACTCATGTATGTCATACATAGAGTATATGTATCAAATCATACATCTTTTATAGGTGCAAAGTAATGCGAAATGCTGTCATGGACAGCTCCAGGCCTATGGTTTTACATGTGCTGTTAGGATAGATTTAGTGGAATCCAGAAACAAAATGATGATCTAGAGTATCCTTCTGCTGTCTCTGAAAAGAAGTTAACAAACCTTTCCTGACATGAAAAAAAAGTTCTCTGTAAAATCAGAATTCTAGTTGTGGTTACCTTGGTCTTTAAACCTATACTGATGCTACCTGACTCATCTTTTCTTCTTTTGAAAGGAGTTACTGCCCTTTTTTAATGTTTTATGAATATTGCAAAAATTTTAAGAAGTGTGGGAATTATGAAGTCAAATATAAAAACAGTACAAAAATCTCTCCATCCACTTAACCACAATTAACATTTTGGTGAATATTTTGCCAGGTAGCTTTCTGGACATATGTAAGTATATATTTAGATAGATAAATATATAAACAAGTGTTCATAAATTATATGTAGTCTTCTTTCATTTTCCAATGTAATCAGTTTAGACTTAACATAATCCTTTTATTCCAACATGAGATTTTTGAGTACCTGCCCCGTTGCTATATTAGGTACTATATTAGACAATGAAAATACAGCAGTAAAAAATACAGCAATTTTCCTACCTACATGAAACTTACATTCTAGAGAGGCAGAGAGTTACTGGACCAACCTAACCTGAAATCTACCCTGCATCTAGATATTTTAATCGTATAATCCTGTGTACTCTATTGCTTAAAGTTGTTTTACATGTTCTGTTGCTTTCAACTGAAAGCATTTTTTGTGTAACCGCTGTCTCCTTATCTTTCATTATATCTGCCTTGTTTTTCACACTTCAGCCAGTCAGCTTGTTCCCCACATATGCTGTGGTTTTTCTCACTTAGCTTTGTACGCATTATTCTCTCTATTTGAAATACCCCTTAATCCTAACCCAAGTCATGTAACATGGTCATGGTAGCATAATCTTTGCATTATGGTGATAGTAAGTCTTCTAAATGCCCTTTTTCTTAGACTGGCACTCATTCTAGTATATAATCTAAAGGGATACAGCAATATATGTGTAATGATGAGAATATTTATATGTATCCATGAACATTGTAAGAATCATATTTTATATTACATAAGACCTGGGTTTTTAAAACTATGAAATCGGGCCTTGCTGGTGGCGCAGCATGTTGAGCACAGTGCTGTGGAGCCTCGGCAGCTGCGATGCAAGTTTGCTGCCCGGCCGGGGAGAATCCCGCAGCAGACCTCGCTTGCCTCGCCCGCTGCTTCCCTAAGCAATGTATTTTGGTCGATCTGCCTATTCTGCTCCCCACTCTGTCTCTAGTGAACCCTCTCACGACTCTACACCTCTGGTCCGCACCTCAGCTTGTATTCATGAATGAATAAATCTTTTAAAAAATAAAAATAAAACTATGAAATCAATGCATTAAAGAAGTTGTGTTATCCTACAGCTTTGCTTTACCTCTTTTTTTTTAAGATTTATTTATTCATGCATACAAGATGGGGTGCCACCCAGAGATGTGGAGCTGTGAGAGGGTTCACCAAAGACAGAGTGGGAAGCAGAACAGACAGATCAACTAAAACACTGCTGAGGGGAGCAGCGAGCGAGGCAGGAGAGGTCTGCTGCACCATGTGGGAATCTCCCCGGCCTAGCATCGAACTTGCACCACAGCTGCCAACACCTCCATGGCTCTGCGCTCAACCCGTTGTGCCACCAGGGAGGCCCTACTTGACTTTTGGACTAATGATTTCTTACCTTGTTTTCTTCTATAGGGAATATTTTAACTGAGCCAATTGGCTACTTGGAATCCTGTTTCTCAGCCAAGAATGGTACACCAAGACAGCCATCCATCTGTAGCCATTCGCGGGCTTGTTTGAAAATTAGAAAAAACATCTTTAATAATCCTGAACATTCCTTGATGGGCTTAGAACAGTTTTCTCATGTTTGGTAAGTTGTTTTATAGTTAGTAGTGGTATTTAGGGCCAGTACTTGTCCCTGAGTAAAGTACTCCAGTTAGAGGTAATCTTAGGGGCTGCCGTTTAGACCACTCTTTGTTGCTTGTGGCTCCTGTACTGCATTCCTGCTGGGGATGTCTGTAAGTGATTGGACGCCATCAGGGAATCTTTAGATCCACTGAGAGACGGGTCCCATTTGCAGTTGGTTTTAATTGTGATGTACTCCTCTTGTTGAATTGAAATCTGTAGTCTTTCTTGATTTTGCATAAGGGTCATTATTATCCCCTACAGACCAGGGATCAGCTAGCTGTGGTCATGGACCAACTCCCTCCGCCACCTGTTTTTATAAGCAGGTTTATGGGAACACAACCATGCCCCTTTATTTATGCATTGTCTGTATCTGCTTTATGCTTCAAGGACAGAGGTGAGTATTTACAGCACACTGATTGGCCTGCAAACCCTAAAATATTTACAATTTGACCCTTTACAGAAAAAGTTTGCACCCTGTTCTAGACCCGTAAAGAATTAAGTCTTTTCTTCCTAAAAGACAAAAGAGACCTTGGATATCTGTAGACTCTACATCAACGTTACCCATGTTATTGCCTGTGTTTGCTATTACTGTCACTTGGAATCCTCTGTCCTTTCTCTTTACCCCATCATCAGCAGTCTGAATTGGTCTAATGTTACTGGTGAAAACCTTAAAATAAGTGTTTATACTGAAATAATGTATTTTTCATGTTAATTTGAGCACATAGAGTAGGCAGAACATGGATGTTCTGACCTAGTTTGTATGATTCTGGTTGGGTTATATAAATTAAAAACATTGCTGATGTAAAAAATGTACTCAGAAGTAGACAGATAGATGTTTTCCTTATTTCTCCTCTTTTTCTCCTCATTCCCTCCGCAACAGTATTCAGTAGGTATATATCCTGCTAGACCTTTTTTTTTCTTTTTCAGTATGCATAGAAGCATGGATGATATATACATATAGAATGGGTGTT
Organism: Scalopus aquaticus; assembly: GCA_004024925.1. Taxonomy (NCBI): domain Eukaryota; kingdom Metazoa; phylum Chordata; class Mammalia; order Eulipotyphla; family Talpidae; genus Scalopus; species Scalopus aquaticus. The sequence goes on along the minus strand of PVIJ01007382.1, from coordinate 57,623 downwards.
TATTTTAAAAAGTGGATTATGTTTTTTTCACTTACCAGTATGTGTCATGACAATACATAAAGAGTTACCTTTTTTGCTTTACTGGTTGTTATTGCAGAATACAGGTGCAACATGATTTGACTAATCCCTTGTTAGTGGAGAGTTACCTCACTTACACTAGCATAATGTAACAAACCTCCTTAGATTAATATTCTTGGGTCCTTATGTATTTTTATGAGGATATCAGAAGTGGATGTAATTGGTTAGAAGGTATATATTTATAATTTTGGAGGATTGCCAGATTTACCTTTAAAAAGCTTAACCAGTTTATACTTAAATGGTATATGAAAATGACCGTTTTCCTTCCCGCGCCTGTAGTATCACTGTATGCTATTAAATTTTTTACCTGACAGAGAAAAACACTATTTTTCAGTTTAATTTCGTATCAGTGAGAATCAACATCTTTTCATGTGATTGTTAGCTATTTCGCATTCTTTTGTGAATTGCCTCTTCATGTTCTTTGCTTAGTTTTCCATGTTAAGTTCTTTGCCTTATGATGTATAGGAACCGTTTCTGTACCAACAGCTATTTACCCCTTGTCTTTTTATATGTGTAGCAAACATTTTCTCCTGGGATGACATTTTGTAACACATAAATTTAATGATTTAATGAATTCAGATCTGTCACTGTTTGTATTCATGGCACTTGGCTTTTGTCTCTTTTTTAAAAAGGCCCAGTCAAATTATTTAACATTTCTGAGTTTCAGTTTTCTCATCCATAAAAGGAGAATAAATCATACTACTTAGGGTTCTTAAGGAGATTAAATTTAGTAGATGTAAAAATGCCTACCATCAGTTGCCTGGCACATAGCAGGCACTTAGTGAATATTGCTCATTCAGGCACTTGACAGACATCTGTTAGGTTCCTGACATGCACCGGTCATCACATCACAGAGACAAGATTCCCACCCAAAAAGCATTTTTTCCCATTAAATTTGTGGGAATTTAAATATTTCCCCCTCTGAAATCATTCTATAATAACTTATGCTTTTTTCTTACTCAGTCTGTTTATTTTCAACAGGATTTTGTTTGTTTTTCACAAAAATGGTCATTTGAGCTGTAAGGCTAAAGTGCAGCCTCCTAGGCTGAATGGCGCTAAGACTGGCGTTTTTTCCACAAGGAGCCCTCATCGTCCCAATGCAATAGGACTGACCCTGGCCAAACTGGAAAGGGTGGAAGGTAACACATTTTATTTCCACTTTTACCTTTTTTTGCCTTACCCAAAAGAAGTCTTATAAAATTAGCATAGTGTTTACCACTGACTGTTATTTGGGCAGGTGCCAGTGGCATCAGGTCTGAGAACCACCACGCATTGAAGCCAATGAAATGATTTTTTTTTTTTTTAAGATTTATTTATTTATACATACAAGCTGGGGTACAGGCCAGAGGCATGGGGCGGCGAGAGGGTTCACCAGAGACAGAGTGGGGAGCAGAACAGGCAGATCAGAAATACACTGCTGAGGGGAGCAGCGGGCGAGGCAGGAGAGGTCTGCTGCACCATGTGGGATTCTCCCTGGCTGGGCATTGAATTCGCATCGCGCGCTGCCAACAGCTCCACAGCACATTGCTCAACCGCTGCGCCACTGGGGAGGCCCCCAATGAAATGATTTAGAGTGTTCACATCCAAACACTTTGAAATAACCCCAGGATGCTTGAAGTTTGTTTATGCATATACCAAAGCCACTAAATTATTTTAAAATAATTCTTTTAAGGTTTCATCATTATTAAATTATAACCAGATTTTCTCCAACTTGGAATGCAGTCAATACAAAATGATTGAAAAATAGTTGGACACTTGAAGTGTAACACACACACGCACAAGCCAAAACTTAGCACACAGCAACCAGTTGTACATGCATATGTGTAAACACATAGAATGGGATTGCCTTGTTTCTCCTTTGTGACCTTGAGAAAATGAATGTGTGCTGTAGCTGCAGGGCAGCCACTGGCTGTGATGTGTAGCAGAGCGCTGAGGGGAATAGCACCGTAGGACTGAACGTGTGTCAGGCTGTGGAAGTGCCCGCGTGGAATACTAGTGTTTACTACGTATTCAAAAATAAGCTAGTGATTGCACCAGATATTTTTGGAAAGCAGTCCATTTGTGAATCTCTTTGACCTAATAAACATATTTGTTAGCATGGCAGAAGGTGAAATAGTGTGACACTTGGAATCAGGAGACCATTCCAGGCTTCTGCTTGCTTGTTTGTAAAGTGTGCATTGGAGAAGGACCTGCCCTCTCTGGGATTTCACAGGAATTTTTTAGAGGATCTTGAGGCAAAAACTTAAAAAAAAAAAATTATATATATATATATTTTACATCACTGTTCATTTTTGTACAATGTTTGCTTTCTTTTCTCAGGTATAGTCCCCATAGAATTTCTGCCACCAGTTCAACAATGCACCATCGCCATAGTCCCTTGTGCTCTTCTCGCCCTTGAGACAGAAACTCTTAAGAGTACTTTTTTGGCTATTGGGTACTAAATTGATGAGAGCAGTGATTTTGCTTGTTCTTTCCCAAACTTTGAATTCTCCTGCTGGATTGTACTCAACTGGGGCTTGGGGTAGGTTTTCCAGGAGAATGACCTGTTCTTTGAATTTCTGGTGGCTGACTAACTTGGGTAACAGTACTGGGACATTTTACATTCATTTGTGCAAACCATACTGATAAAGGAACGGGAGTCGTGGAGCAGGTTATAGGATGCAGGATGCTGCTGAGAGCAAGATCCTGCCCTTTTTATTGACAGAGAAGGGTGGGTCAAACTGAACACTGGATTTTGGCTTTAGGGAGAGTGAGTCCATTGGCATACACCCAACTCCCACCCATGGTTCCAATCTTATTAACAAGTTGTTGATCAGTTCTTGGGGGCAAAGCACATCAGTCACCAGCGCCTCCTCATTCCTGGTCATACCTTCAGATGTGTACCTAATGCCCCAAAGCCATCAAGCGTCCTCCTCTTGTCTTACTTGAAACGTTATACCCACAGCAACCTACTTGAGTTTTATGAATTTCTGGTGGCTGACCAACTTGGGTCACAGTGCCGGGACATTTTATGCTCATTTGTGCAACCCATATATATTTTTTGAGCACTGATTATGTGCCAACCATTGTCCTAGGTGCTGGGGCAGAGTACCAAACAAATCAATTAAACATCCCTGCCTTACAGGAGCACTTAATATTCTCATGGGGGAGGTCAAATCAGAAAGGTGAAAGGCAAACAGTAGCACTGTAGACACTGAGGGTCACAGCAACTGCAAGTGACTTTTTTGTGCTTCACGGTTTACAAAGAGTGTTCATGTAGGTTATCTCACAGTGGCTATGTGAGCTTTATGGTTGAGGGGACAGGGATTCTTTGATATTAGATAACTTGCCTAATAGCATCTAGCCAGGCAGTTGTCTGGCTCCAAGCTCCATGAACGCTTACCTTCGCCTTTCTTACATCGTTAGGTGTAGTCTACTACTCAAGAGTACAAAATCATCTTTCTAAAATTTGAGGCTCATTCACAGGAAGCATGTTTTAGAAATCAGAGTCCTTTGTCCTATTTTCTTAAATGGAGAAAGAATTATGGATAAATGGTCACATGCAGTGTTTTGATTCTTATTTAGCCATTTTCAAGTGTGAAGTTAGTAGACGCCGTACCAGTAGCAGGAACTGGATGGCAGCTGTGTAAGAAGCACAACAGGAGTCCTGTCCGTGATACTGTATCACGGTGACTTATGTTATGCTTAATTATTTGAGACAATGCAATATTTGATTTCTATTGCTGCATATCAGTTTAAGCAACACACAGTGATACAGTGATGATGTGTTTGAAATACTCTTGTTTCTTCAGGAGTTTGGGCACAACTCACCTTGGTCCTCTGCTGAGGGTCTCTGCAGACTTGCAATTAAGTTGTCAGCAGAATGAGTTCTTATGTGGAGGGTTGACTGTGGAAGAATTCGCTCCCAAGTTCACTTTGGATGTTGGCAAAATTCACTTCCTCGTATTTGTGGCATGAGGGCCCCAGCTTCTTGCTGGTTGTGAGCTGGTGGTTGCCCTCCGCGCCCTGAAGGCTGTCCAGAGTTCCTTGCCACATGGGCTTTCCAGCGTGGCTGCTTACTTCACAGGAGAGTGTCTCGAGTGAGTCTGCCAGGAAGCACAGGAGTCTTATGTAACATATCACAGTCACTGGAGTGCTCTCAGGTCACACTTGAGAGGAAGGGATTGTGCAAGGGCATGAATACCAGGAGGTGCCATCATAAGGTCACCCTAGAGACTATTTGCCACAGTGGAAACCCTCTTAGGTGCATAGAGAGGCACTGAGACTCTGATGTACCTGGAACAGACTTGCAGGCCCCAGTGCTGCAAAGATGAGTCAGCTCCTCCAATGCCTGAGGACCTGCTCACTGTCTCGCGACAGACTGTAAGCAGGTCATTGACAGACCATGTGGAAAGGGTCTGGAAGAGCCAGAACAGGCGGTGTTGGTTCTCAGATTGTTTGCACTGTTCTTCCTTGTTAACTATTTCTAAGAGGATGTTTTTCCCATCATAGGTGGCACTGTTTACCTTTCGGGAATCGACATGATTCATGGCACGCCTGTACTAGACATAAAGCCCTATATAGCTGATTACGACTCGCCACAAAATTTGGTTGAGCCCCTAGGGGACTTTGATTTGCGATATCACCAACATAAACCACTCACTGTGTTCCAGCCTGATGGCAAGACTGACAGCTGCGACCAGCAGCAGCTGTCAGGGAGGGAAGAAGCACAGCCGCACAGGCACACGGAGGAGAGTATGAAATGTCCGGATGAAGCCAGAACTTCAGGAGAAAACAGCCTGAAGTGTGACAGGACAGCAAACCTCCTGCAAAACCCTCCTAAGCACAGGGAGGTGGGAGCAGATTTGGGTGTAGCGTCAAGAAGAGACCAGAGTCCCCTCGTGGCGGGAGAGCGTGTCAGCCCATGTCACCTGGAGAAGAGCACCTCAGAAGAAGGTGTAGACAAGAGGCACATGAACAGGAGAGAAGCTGCAGCCACGCAAAGAAAGGGTGTGGAGGTGCAGGCCATGGGGTCTCCCCATCCTCCCAGCATGGCTGAGGCAGCTCGGAGCAGTATGGTGCCCGCCTGGGTGCGGGAGGCCCCTGTGACCTCCTTGGAAGTCCGGTTCACTCCTCACGCAGCGAGGGATCTGGGGCACCTCAGTTCAGAAGGTGATCCGGGTTCTTTTCATTTCTTCATGAGAGATGAGCTTTGGCTAGGAGATTTATCCCAGTTTGTCTTTCCCAAGGGCAGTTATCTGGAGTATTTGCAGCATGTCTGGTTGTAAAGAAATACAGGAGTCTAATGTAATGTTTGGGCAACACTCCATCTGTCGACTTTCATTCAGCAGCTGTTTGGGTGGCGGTGAGAGTCCTGGAACTTCACCCCAGAAAGTTTGCTGAGGATGGCTGCTGCCTCACTAGGGGAGCCCTGATTTAGAGCCTCGTGCCTTCCAGTTACAGTGGTTCTGGGAGTTTTCAGACAGCATGCAGAACTGAAGGGAGCTTGTCCTGTGTTTTCATAGACTCCGCTTTTTCAGCTGACCTACTGTCTGACTAGAATCTCATCTTACCCTAAATCTCAGGTGACTGATATAGTTCAATCTCTGGTCCAGATTCTAGAAACCCAGGAGTGAGAGGGAATGCGTCTCAGCACGAGAATTGTTCCCTTAAGTCCCAGCCCTGGAGACATGTACTTAATAGCTAGTCAGAGAGAAGCCACGGGGCTCCTCATAGGGCTGTTAGACACGTGGTTCCTAGCACATGCTGTTGCCTGTTTGCCCGGCCCGCAGCAGATCCCACACAGCAGTCTGGTGTGAGGGCAGGGGCTGTTAAGAGGTGGGTGTAGTGGTCCTAGTAAGAAGTAGCCACTTGCCAAGATGATGTCACATTTCACCTGCCACTCAAGGGTTGTCACCTTGTTCTTTCCTAAGTTTTTATTTTAAACAAAGCTTTTGATTTTTAAATTGGGCTCTTTATTTAAACAGTTTTGCTTATGAAGATTGTTCCATCACTGTATACAGTTGATGGCAGGAGAAAGGTCAGTTGTAAAAGGATTTTGTGGTAGAACAGAGCAGCGGTGTAGCAAGACACTTTATGTCTGCATTTGCCCTTTGGGGTTATTGTCAAATGCTTCCTACTTTGAAAGTTTTATGATTTTCAAATGACAGTGCTGAACGAGATTTTACATATTATAGTCAGTGTGCCTTCTTGATTTAAAAGTGGCTTAAAATAGAAATTATGAAATATAACTGTAAACCAGGAAAGATTTACAACACCCAACAGAATTTAGAGTACAGAAATAAGAAGTGACTTCAGAAAGTTCAGATACTAGAAAAGATGAAAGATACTGCTCTGGAGGGAATTGGTGCAGCAATAGAGGCTTGGGCAGAGTGCTGTGGACACACAAAGGAGAGGATTCTGATTTAGGGAGAAGGGAGAAGATGGGGACACTGCCCGGAGTGAACCAGACAGGATTTGGAACTCCTCTTTTCAGTGCTCTTAGAGTCATCTTACAAGCCCCATAATAAAGGAATCTTAGGCTGTATAATTGGTCCTGGGTTTTTGACCAATAGTTGTACTTCATGGCTTGCTTTTCCAACTTATTTATTGGACTTCGCCCGGAGTGATTTTTGACTGTTTGCTAAAGGTGGAATCTATTCTCAGAATGAGAAAGACCCACTACTAGCCCTGATGATATTTTTAGCAGAAACAACATTGTTTAAAGCACATGCCTTCCTGGCCTTTTGGAAGGACCTGGCCTTCCAGGCCTTTAGGATGTTTGTAGCTATTAAAAACCAAGTCATGGTTAGTTTTTAAAGTTTTGTGCAGACAGTATTTTTAAAAATTAAAGTGCACTCACAGTGATATAAACATGGGAATTTTTGCCCCTAGACAGGTAAAACATCTTTTTACCTGCAGTCTTTTTATCCAGTGATGGTTTTGCATTTCCTCAGTGTGTCTCTTTCACGGTTGTCCTGGGATACTCACAGTCCTGTTCCTGAGGGAAGGTGGCTTAACTTCACACTGACCCTGACTCTCTGAGGCACTGTTCCTTGCATAGCTTGTGCTCTGGGCTTGTGTAGGTTTGCACTTTCTGTGGCTCCTGAGAATGCTGCACTGGGCCTTCATTCTGAGAAGAAAATGACAAGAAATTGAATTAAGGTCTACAGTGAGCATAGAAAAGTGACACTTAGATTTGTCAGAATTATAGGTCAGCTCTACTGGTTAGGAGACTAAAGAAGAACATTGCCATGATCAGCAAATAAAACTTTGGGGGGGGGGTGTGTGCATGCATTTATTCTAATGACAGTCACTGCCCCTTGAAGGCGACATTCTCTGTGATGACTGCATAGATTTCCAAACGTTGTTCATGTCATGGAACCAGCCAAATCCATACTGAACTTCATGCTAATACAATTAGACCTGCATGATTTTGAGCATTAAGTTATGTTCTTCTCATTGCAGGTGTGGGTCAGGCTTCATTTAAATATTTTCAGTCAGCAGAGGAAGCCAGGCGTGCCATTGAGGCTGTGCTGTCAGCCGACCCTCGATCTGTGTATCGCCGGAAGCTTTGCCAGGACCGCCTTTTCTATTTCACTGTAGATACAGCACATGTCACTTGCTGGTTTGGTGATGGCTTTGCAGAGGTTCTCAGGATCAAGCCGGCTTCTGAGTCTGTTCAGATGACTGACCCTGCGGAGTCCTTGCTGTCTCTGGGATCATAAGGTGCTTCCATCGCATCTTTATGACAGTCTGGTTGACTTTGGGTGTGACTGTTGGATTTTCTATAGGAGTTTATGATGTGCCTTCTTTGCAGAAAGAAGCTACACTTTGTGTAGCTGGGATGAATTTGGATTGTTTAACATTTATTTGAAAACATTTTAATAAACTTAATTGAGAGATATGAAATGTAGAGAAATTGCTGTATACCTTTTCACCTGTTCATATTGAGGAATCCAAAGGTGATGTGTCATTGGTTTCTGAAAGAAGCAGATTGTGCTTGGTACTTGATAAAATCATCCTAGCAGAGGCGTTCAAGCTAAGGGGATCTGTTAAACAATTCACATTGGTTTTCCTACCTGGAAAGCTGGAATCAAACTGAGTTACTATCTCTTAAAAAATTAGCAAATGAAAAACAGTTGGTTGTAAGGATTTTTAGACTTTAAACCTCTGACAGAGACATTGTCACACACACACACACACTCACACACACATATTTGTGTATAAATATATTTGCTCCTGATTCCAAAATAGAGATTCAGATTTCTTTGGATGTCTTTGTATCAGAATAGAAAAACACTCCCCCTCAGCCCAAGAAAGTAACTCCCCAAGAAAATAATTTAATTACTGGTTTATTTCTTATTTACTCTATGACTGTTTGCTAAGCACCTACTACAGGTTAGGGTTTGGTGATAAAATGAGATGAACAAGATGCAGTTTTTGTTGCAAGTCACAGTTAGTGGAGGAAGTAAAACAAGCAAATTATTTTCTTACTGTGAGATTAAATATGGTAATTAAGTTTGTACTCACCTCCTGTGTAGTACCACGTAGGAAGCGGTTGTAAGAATGTATTGCCTATAGGTGATTTTAATGATGAAATCCCAGATAACTGAAGATTTATGATCAACGTAACTAAATTAGACACCTGTCAACATGACACAGACTTTCTTAATCAGAAGTGTAAATCTTAATAGCTGATTGATCATGGTTTTGAAATGAACCCCGCTGCCTGTGGAGACTTGTGCACAGCCATCTGTGGGATGGCACTGCGCTCTTGTAACACGCAGGACTGTCTTTGAGATTACTTAGAACCTCCTGGGGAACCAGCTTTTATTTGACTTGGAAAGGTTTTTATTTTGAGATAATTACAGATTCACAGGAAGTTACAAAATAGTGCAGAGTCACCATCTACCTTTCACCTTGCTGCCTTTCCTCGTAACATCTTACATAACTAGAGGATAATATTAAACCTGGGAGTTGACATTTGTACGATCTACCCTTGAGTTTGATTTTTATGTCTTTTTTTTTTTTAAAGATTTGTTTCTGCCTACAAGCTGGGGTGCAGGCTGGAGGTGTGGGGTGGTGAGAGAATTTACCAGAGACAGAGTGGAGAGCAGAACAGGTAGATCCACTGAAATACACTGCTGAGGGGAGAAGCTGGTGAGGCAGAAGAGGTCTGCTGTGCCATGTGGGAATCTCCCTGGCTGGTTATAGAATTCGTGCTGCAGTGGCTCTGGCTAGCTTCATAGTGCTGTGTTTAACCTTTTGCACCACCAGGGAGGCCCTGATTTTGATGTCTTTAAAAAAATTATTTTGAAACTGAATCAGGACCCAAAACATTAAATGTTGATACTTATGGAAAAAATAATTCTGGGGATGATACCAATCAGCCTTCAAGCAAGGGGACTGTTTAGCTATTTGAGTGTTTTGTTTTTAAAAAAAATTTTTTTAAAGATTTATTTGTGCATACAAGAACTGGGGTGTAGGCCAAAGGGGTGGGGTGGTGAGAGGATTCACCAGAGACAGAGTGGGGAGCAGAACAGGCAGATCTACTGAAAAACACTGCTGAGGGGAGCAGCGGGCAAGACAGGAGAGGTCTGCTGTGCCATGTGGTAAGTGGCTGGGGATCAAACTCATGCAGCAGTGGCTCCTGACAGCTTCAAAATGCTGAGACTTAACCCCTTGTGCCACCAGGGATGCCCTGTTTGGGGTTTTATTACACAGTCTCAGGATTTTAGAATTAACATCCTAAATGTAACGCAGCTTGGTTCTCTGCCAGCTGATCAGTCTCTTCAGTATTCCCAGTGTTTGGCCCTCTGATCTCTGCTTAAACTTCTCCAGGATGAGGCCTGGCCTTCACCCCTGCCCTATGTGGCTGTATGGACAGTGGGAACTGCTATATTACAGCGCTCTCTCTGAGATGAGATCTGCGAAAACTTCCCCTCAAGGGTGGCACATGATCTGAGGCTGAGCGCCCTCTGTGTTAGCCTGTCAGATACCCTGCTAGCTCCCCACCCGCCTCAGTTTGTTCTGTCCATTAAACTCCCCCATTTCCTCAGATGTTTCTCTTATAACATGATCTCAAGCTTCTGCCCTCCCCAGTCCTTGTCTCCTGTGAGCCTTTGTCACTAGGCGTCTATTTTGAGTGTCCTGTTATGAGGAAATTTGGATTCTAGTCATGAGCTTCCATCCTCAGAAAGAGAAATAGTTTGAAATAAGTCATATTCCTTTCCATCTTGCAAATGTTTTCAAAAGAAAAAGGGACACAGGCTTGATACCCACCTTAAATATTAGCCTATGCTTTTTGCTGCCTGCAGGGGGAGCCCTTGATAGCTGATGATTTTCACAAGTTGGGTGATAAATTCCAGGAGTTAAGCTATTCAGGTTATTTTGGCTTTCGGCCCACCTGGTTTCCACAAGAAATGCTGATGCTTGTCAGTTGCAGATAGGAAGAGATTAGACAGATGAGTGCCATTGATTAAATTTTTAAATCTTCATTTGGTTTATGTATAACCATGGGGAGGTTGTACATAAACAAGCATGTATCGGGCTATCCGATTCTTATGTATATGTTTACACATATGTAGACAATTTCTAAAATGATAAACACAAAAATTTCCTCTGGGCAGCAGTCTCTGGTTGCTCCATGAGGAAGGGAACTTTTTTACTTCATTCTTTTCAGTATGTTGTGGAGATACACATACATTATTTTAATATAGGGAAATAAGGGGAGTAAAATGTCCTAAATTAGCATGTACTTAACTATATAGCCTTTTCCTTTCCTCCCTTTACCCCACAAAAAGTGGTAGATACAGAATCATGTTTGCTTTCCCTGGCGTGTCCTGTATGGATCCCCAAGCCGAAGCCATCCAGGTCACACACAATGACTGTGGAGTTGAGCAGTAAGTTGGGGCAGGTAAACAGATTAGCCCTGGAGGCTTGTTCCCTGAGGGTGTACTGATGTTTCCTCTTCTTCCAGAGACAGGGTTCTGGGGTAGGCATTTTGCCTCTGGGCAGAAGGCTGGCACCCATGCCCATGCTGGCAGAGGGCTGAGCCCCCGAGAGCCCTTCAGTCCAGTACTTGCCAAACCTGTGCAGTTCATCCTCTCTGGACTCAGGGATGGGTCTGTGCTTGCAGGATCCACTCACTTGTCAGCTCCACCCACTGGTTCTCTTTCTCTTGCATTTACTGTGCTCACAGAGCATGTGACTGGTAAGGACGGCTCTCCGTGGGCCTTCAGGGCTGGCCCTGGCCCACTGTCAGAACGGGAACGCTGAGCTCAGTCAGCGAGAAAGCAGAGGCTTGGAGCTGGGGCGGGGGTTGTGCCCCACTGGGTCAGGGGGTTGTGCCGAGGTGGAGGTGGGGCAGGCCTGGGGTAAGGGCAGGCTGGCATGTAGGTGATGGTAGAGCAGAACCTATGTGGGGTGCAGGAGGGCTGTCAACAGATTTGCGGGCTCACACTCTGGTTGGGGAGGAGTTGAGGTTCAACAGAAGTGGTAGAGCTAAGGTAGGATCAAGTCCAAGTGGCGTTAGGTGGATTATCTTAGGAGCCTCAGCAGGATCCCCCCTGTATCAGAGTTGGAGAGGTTTCTTCCTCAATTCTTTGCCTCATACCCTGTCTTTGCAAAATAAAAGGTCACTTTCACGGGTACCTTCAATATGGTAGGATAATATGAGTAAGGAGTATTTGCAAATGACAAGGAAGGGGAAATCAAAAGACATAAACTGGATTGATGAGTGAATGCACAAACTGTCCACTGGGTCCTGAAGCGGGAGAGCTTGGCTGCACAGCTCACTGTCCCTTCCTCCCAGAAGTCTGTACGCCATACCAACCATCTGGGTTAGCCTGCGCACCATTCGTGCTACTTAGCCAAGTCTCAGCTGATTGAACACATCATCAGACATAAAGGCAAGACCGTCTTGCATCGTCCGGCTCTCTGAGTTGGCTTAGAGCACAAAAACTTCCAAGCCAACACGGGTTAAAAGATAAAAACTGCTATTTTAAACCACTGATTTAGGGCAAAATCTAGAGTCAACATTCAGCAACCATAGTCTTGAGCAGAGTAGTGGAAAGCTGGTCTTAATTGAACAGGAATGGTTAACATGAAAAAATCCTTAGATGATGAAGGGGTCTGTAGGGCATGATGGATTTTTATAATGTGAGTCATGAAGGAGTAATAATAAATAATAGCTAATATATATAAAACATTATGGGGTCAGCTATGGAACTAAAAGTTTTATATAGATTGTCTCATTATAAGGAAAGATACATTATTACTTTTTCTGTTGTACAGATGTGTAAAATGGGACTTTCCAAGGCCATGTAGCAGGTAGCTAAGGAGAGAGATATAAATCCTGTCTGTCAAACAGTAGGACCAATATTCTTGAACACTAAGGTTTCTAGCCTAGGAGACTCTGCAAATGGCAAATCTATAAATACAAATGGAAACTCTCATGATACTTCTTTTATTCCTCGTTCTGGGGGTTTATTTTATATTCCCTTGCTCATAGGTTTCTGCTCCTATGTCAACCTCAGCTGCACTGAGGCCCTGCAGTTACATAAGCCATGCTAGGAAGAGTGACCCATGAAAGAAAGAGAAGTCCATCAACATCAGCTTTTTCAAAGAGTGGGTAGGTCTCGTGTCACCTGAGTGCCTTTCTGGCCAGCTAGGTCTCATTATCCAACCTGAAAAGGCTCTCCAAACTGGGAAACCAAGACACTCAGTCACACGTAGTGAAGATAGGAGCAAAGGAATCTGATAGGAGGCTGGGTAAATGGTCTTTTGGGGGAGGCTCCTGGGAGACTAGACTCTGAGAGCTCCAACCTCAAAGCACAAAGTCACATGGTCAGTGACTACACTTAGAGGCTTAAGTACAGAGCAGTGCTTAAGGCTTTATCCCATGTGAGCCTCAGAACCACACAGTGGGTATTGTGGGCCAAGTGTATCTCAAGGAGGAACCTGAGCCTTGTGAAAATTAAACCACCTCTCCAAAATCAGGACTCAACAGGTCCACCTCCAAATTAGGTCCACTGCATCTCACACCGCCACCTAGTGGGCAAGGTGTTCTGGCCAGCTCCATCATTCTTTTCCAGGTCTAGCAGGAAACCTGAGAAGTGTTGTAGGTTCTGACTCCTTCCTATGAATCTCCCTGCTGAGAATTTGGCTTTCTGAATAGGATGGGCTCTAGCAACTGACATCCTCAGAGACTGTGAACCTGGGTCTCCTGAAAACTCTGGACTGAACAGGCAGAATGTTGCCTACAAATGCTCCCATTTTGCTCCTCTTCATGCCTTTGCATTGATGCTGAAAGAGGCAAGGTTGAGGGGCTGAGAAAGATTTTCTGTTTGGACATCCTGTCTGGATAATCTTTCCACACAGTGTTTATGGAACTCTGTGTTGCTTTCCTTTTGTTCACATAAAGCAGACAAGAAAAAAATTCTATTTTTTTCTTTTAGATTTCAAAGAAGGGTTTTCTGTGTGGAGCCCTCAGTTGAGTCCCTCCAGTTAGCAGACTTCTGAGGAAGGGCGGCTCAGAATCTCTGGTAGGATATGCTCCAGAAGGTAGGATTTGCATGAAGGCTCAAGTATTGGATTGGAAGCTTCCAGAAGCTCCATGTTGCTGTTCAGATCAGCCTTAACACAGAGCAAGGGTTTGGCCAAGACACCTAGATGGGAGGGTGACTGGTGAACAAGTGCTAAAGTCTGGTTGTTGTTTTTTTTTTTTTTTTTTTTTTGGCTTTTCTGAACTCTCTCAATAATAATTGCGTGATAGGGATTGTCCTGGGAACCCCCTTACCACACTCAAACAGAAGGCCCATGAGGACTGGGGAGAAGCCCTGGGTTCTGCTTTAATACTCCCCTACTCTTACCACCCCCACCCGCCGCTGCCACTAACCCCCTACCCACAAAGGTGATGCTCTCTTCTTTCCTGAGAGATCCCATCTCTGTCATCTCTGGGACGACATAATTGATTTTGAAAATGGAAAGAAGGACAGGGTAGGGTTTGGGAGGGTTAGGACATAATACCTGCAGAGGCCAGTTCTTAGTTTTTCAAGAGTGGTAGTGGGTGGTGGTGGTGGAGGGGGACAGAGTACAATATGACCTCACAGCCTCTCAGATAGCCTGGCAGATCCCCTCAAGCCTCCAATGCTTCTAATCCTTTCCTCCTCCTCCTATTCTGCCTGTTCGCCACTCCGTCTTCTTCTGGTGTCAGAGGACACCTTAGGGTATTTCCTATCTCTGCCATCTAGATCCTAGATATTAGCAGGCTCTTTCTTTGCCTCTTGGTGATCTGCCCTTGAGTCTCCCCACAGTCTGATAGGCACACTGTGAAAATCTGAAGTTCTGCCAGAAATATATGCTCATTTCCAGAGGTTCACACTGGAGTCTTCAACTCCAGCTTTCACACATAGTCAGTCTGTTTTTGCCTGGAATCAACACATTCCTGTAGCAACTCTGAGTCCCCTTCAATATTCCCAGAAGAATCCACTCTCACAAAAAAGAATTAGTGAGTAATAGAATTTTTCCTAAAGATAGAGCAGGAGTGAGGGAGACCTGTAGCAGACATCAGGGCAAACAACATGGACATTCTTTCTGATTCATTACTTTTCTCCCAAGTCCCTTTTGTGTTGCCTTGCCCTCTGGCCCCACTCTCCTCTCTCCCAGATCCCTCCCCTTCCCGGCCTTAGGATTCCTTCCCTGATAATGCAGAGTGTTTCCTGTTCCAAGGCCCTACCCCAACCTGCACACACCAGCTCACCCTGATGTGAGAAGTAAGCCTTCTCTATAAGATACTCCAACTTTCAAAGATGTGAAAGTATATGTTGTTAAATATATAAACATAATTTTTCATCACAAGAAAAATAACTACATGTGATGGATGTTAACCAAACTGTGGTAAACATTTGGCAACATAAACATATCACCTAAAGTGAATTAAATTTTACATGCAAACTCTAACTCAATAAAAATGAAAAGATGATGTACTTCATATAACTATTCAATTTGGTTTTTATAGCTTTCTTGAGATAAAATTAGCTTAAATGGACAAATTGATGGAGTTTTAACATATATAGTGAGAGAGCCAGTGAGACCATCAGCACCACCACCACCACCATCATCAAGTTCTCTAATAAAGAGCCTCCCTGGTGGCGCAGCGGGACAGCGATGCGAGTTCCGTGCCCGGCCAGGGAGATTCCCACATGGTGCGGCAGACCTCTCCTGCCTCGCCCACTGATCCCCTCAGCAGTGTATTTCCTTCGATCTACCTGTGCTGCTCCCCACTCTGTCTCTGGTGAACCCTCTCGCCACCCCATGCCTCTGGCCTGTACCCCAGCTTGTATGCATAAATAAATAAAATCTTATTTTAAAAGAAGTTCTCTAATAACGCAATGAGTTCCAGTCAAGAAAGCCAATCGATAACTATACTGTAGATTCCCAGCCTGAGTCTGAGAAAGTGGCCCTGCAGGACTCGGGGGTGTGAGCAGGTCATTGGGACTGATGGTCATGGGGCCACTGTTCCTTCCTTCCTCCCCTTGCTTCCCATCTGGCCTTTCTCCTGGGGGTCTCTCAGTTAATAAAGTCACTGCATCCCAAAGAATGGCATTCCATGCTGGGAGGGTGTTGCCTGGGAGCTGGGCTGCAGCTGTGCCTGCAGAAGGGTGCGCATCCCAGGAGGTTGGCTGCCTCTGGGTGCCATGTTCAGATCACGCTGTGTTTCCCGTGACCCTGAGCTCATCCCCCTACCTTACTCACGGTGAAGTGAGTCCCCTGGTCAGGTGGTGCCCAGTGCAATTCCACGACTGTGGATTGACCACACCTCAAAACCATGAGGGATCAAAAGAAACAGGATGAAGATAATGGAAATCATACTGAGAAGATAGGCCAAGACGAGTGGTAAGACAAAGGGAAGGGAGAAGGGTGCTGTGGCGTCAGCACGTTAATCTTGCTCTGGCATCTTGGGTAGAAGTTGTCCGTTTCTGTAGTCAGCAGCTGGTTGAGTCATCTTGGTTGGAAGCACCCTACTTCCAAAGTCTGCAAATTCTTGAAAATTCCTAAGAATCCTCAATCTGAGAGTTCCTAGTGGAACGGATGTCTTGTAGTCAGGAGAAAGTGATATATGTCTTTTCAGTTGGCAAACATGCATCCCAGGACAAATGCTTTGGAGTTTTACTTCATGTCAGTTGTTATCAGTGACTGATAAGACCCTTTGCTCAAGGGAAATTTTCCACCTATGGTACTTTCCAGAATCCAAATCTCTATATTTAAGTCATGCAAATCTGCTTAGGTGGATGTTTTGGAAATTTGTGAAAACAAAGTTAAGAAAATGTTTTAGTCATGCTTCTCTATGCTAGTCTCTTCCATCAATCTCCTCCAAGGAGGAAGCCATTTCTTAATATCTATCTTCCTTCTTCTTCAGAGATCCACACAGGTTTGAGTAAATACTTAGAAAAAAAAGTTGAACAGAATGGCATGCTGCCCACCTTGCCTGCAGTGGGCTGGCTCCCAGCTAGCAGCCATTCATTCTTCCCGTGTGTCCAGCCTGGTGGGTCCGTGCTGCAGCATGCACTGCTTCAGTCCTGAGACACTGGCCGAGTGCCAGGGCAGTACTCACTGCTTGATGAAGCCAGAGGAATGCCTGCAGCGGGTGATCGCATTCCCATCCAGTGTGCAAATGGTAGTGAAATCACTGTGGCTTCCTGTGGGGAGTCAAAGGCCCATACTCGACCCCAGCAGGAAGATGCCGGAAGGCACCTGAATAGAGACAGAGTTTCCAGAATGCAGAGTTCCCTGCACCTCACTCCACCCAGGGTCATTGCACTGGAGAATAGCTTTGTCTTTTCCTTTGGCTTCCAACACAGAGAGACTACATTTGTAAGAAAAAGTGTTCTTATATCTGTACTCACCCAACGCTGGAAAGGGCCGCCATGGGAAGCTCCGAGTCCCCTGCCTGGGATGTTGGGTAACTGATTGGCAGAGATGTTGTGGGGGTGGGGAGAGGACTCCTAGCCCTGAGAGGCTGTGAGTCTTTGGTGCCCATTGTCCCTAGGACGCTGCCAGAGGTACGCAATTTGATGCGTATTTCACAACGCAGCTTCTGAGGTTAGTGATGCAAGTTCATTCAGGAGAAAACTGTGGCTGGTGAGCCAGACCCCTGGCTGCTGATGGGGCTCGAAGGGCCTGACTCATGCTTCACAGCCCCTGCCAGCTTTTCAGAGGGAAGCGATGTTGTTTCTTCTCCTTCTTCCTCCTCTCATCCCCTACAGGTATCTGGTCTCCAACCCTCTTCTCTTTTATTTCATACAACCCCTCTGGGAAATGTCAACCACACCTTTAGATTCAACCCCCATCTTTGCGGTGATAATTGCTAACTTGGTGTCTCCAACCTTGACCTCATCCTTAGCGCCAGACCCATGTGAGCAGCTGCTGACTGGCCACCTCCACCCTGCCGTTCTGTGTCGCAAACATGTCCTGAACCAGGATGTTTTCTCCTGCCTTTAAACCTGACACCCTTCGCCAGTCAGCCACCTCATGGAAACCTTCCTCCACCTCCCTCTTAGCCCACTTCTATTTTGTGTCCACATCCTGTGTATACCACCCCAAAGGGCCTCTTTTTATCAGCTCAACTGCCACTGACTTCATTATCCTTCTCTTGGGCTTCAAGTGCCCGCCCTCGTGAATGGTCCCTTTGCGCCATCTCCCTCTTTTCTAAACACCACACTTCATGCCACCAGAGTGACATCCTTCATTCTGGGTGGGATCATGCCACCCCCACAAACAAACAAACATAAAACATAAAAAGACCGACCCTGCCAGTTGTCATCAAGGATAAGGAGCAGCTCCACGCCCATGCATTTCTGATGGGTGTGTCGATGGACAAGACAGTTTTGGAAAACTAGCAGTGTCGATTTGAGTAGATGTGCAACCTCACGACACAGCGGTTCCACCCCTAGATATGTCCCCAGTAGATATATAAATGTGTGTAGGCAGTAAAACACAGGCAAGGTTCATAGCCCCAAGCTGGACGCCACATAATGCTCATTAGTAATTGTGATACATTTGTACAACAGGATATTAGCAATGAGAAAGAATACTCTTCATTTATGTATAGCAATGTGGGTGTGTCTTGAAAATGTTAATATTGGGTGGAAGAACCCAAATGCAATAGAATAGGGAGTTGATACATGGTTAAAGTCAGAACAGTGGTTTCTCTTGTGATTTTTGTGGCTCCTGAAAGGAGGCCAAAGGGGACTTCTCGGTTTTTAGTAATGACTTGTTTCTTTGTCTGGGTGCTATTTATATAGATGTTGTCTATTTATGAAAATGTTTGCACTTTCTGTATGTATGTTATACTACAGTGAAAAGTTTAAACCGTGCATACCAAAACAAAATTCCTTCCCACTTCCTTGAACCCAGAGGGAAATCTTCTCAACCCTGGCCAAAAAAAAAAAAAAAAAAATCAGTGTTCTCCATGCTACAACCCAGTCTACAAGGCCACTGCCTCCCCACCTTGCATGCTGACTTGCATGTGACTTGCATGCTGTCCACACTAGGTCACTCCCCATTTTCCTTGCATAAATCTGCGCCCTTTAGCCTGGGGATCTTCTCTCTCTAGCTCTATGTTGAAAATGCCACCTCCTCCAGGAGGCCTCTCCTAATTTCTCAGACTGATCAGCTGTCCCCCACTGTTACATTTCCATGGCATGCTGCTGGT
Organism: Scalopus aquaticus; assembly: GCA_004024925.1. Lineage (NCBI taxonomy): Eukaryota > Metazoa > Chordata > Mammalia > Eulipotyphla > Talpidae > Scalopus > Scalopus aquaticus. Next base: position 38,848 of record PVIJ01007382.1, on the reverse strand, counting down.
CCCTCTCTCTGTTCTTAGCTCTCTCTGCTTGCATGTGTTTCCTTGGCTAGAGGTAAACCTCTAAGTGGAGGAACAGTGTCTCATTCATCTTTGTAAAACCTCCTGGGGCCAGTGCCGTGCCTGGTACAGTACTTGAGCTAATGAATGTTTGACAAATGATTGAATGCATTCTATAAGTTAAGCTTCGGTCCACATTGCCAGAAAGCCAAGACACCCAGCGTGCCCGTAAAAAAGCTTTTCCAAGAGCCAAGGCCCTTTGGAAGTAAGCACATCCTGCAGTCCTTTATTGGCTGCTGACAACCAAGTAGATGTCGATGTGTTGTGCAGCATGGTGGGCGTGTCCAATTAGACTTGGTGAGACGGAGCAGCCCCACTAACATGAATAAGCCGTGCAAATATGTAGTTAATGACCATGTCGCTCCGTGTCAATTCTTAATCCCAGATAATTAACAGATAGATAATTGGTGGAAGAATGGGAGGTGCTGATGGATGTCCCATCACTTGGGTGAAGCTAATGATCCCTTATGGATTAAGACCCACCCTCTGTAAGTGTTGATGGCTCCTATTTGAAATGCTCCTTTTGAAAGGACCTAGATCCAAGAAGAGGTGTCAGGAACTCCCGAGTGGGGCGTTGGCATTGGCATCAGCACTAATTCCCTGGACTGCTTCCATGGAAGGGTGGGTGGATGGGCCCCACGGCTGCCCGCCTAGTGCAGGCAGTTCAGAGTCCTGTGCTGCCCCTGGCATGGGCAATCCTGAGGCGGTCCTTTCTCCGCTCTTGGATTTACCATTTGTCTAATGGCAGAGGGTAGGAAGGTTGGGGTGGGCATGCTGATTTGAGAACTCATGGACAAGAGTTTCCCTAATCTGACTCTTGGCTACATCAGAGGGGTGGCTAGCTCGCCTGGGTGATAGGATGCTGTGGAGGGGACATTCTGGGGTTGGAAGCCTGTATGTGAGGTGGGAGCTGACAGTATTGTCCATGACCTGAGGCAGGGGCAGCCAGCTGTCTGCCAAGATTGGTACACCTTGTTCTGCAGTATTGAGGCATGACTGGGATGCAGTTGGCCAAGCCAGAGAGGCCTTGGGAGAGCACACAACTGTCTTTGTAATTGGCACCCCTTTGGAGGCAATGAATATTGTGCTCCTTGGGTTTGTGTAACCTGGTTCTACTCGTTCACCTGGAGGAGAACTTCTGAAAAAAGAAATTTGTCACTGGTTCAGGACAAAAAGATCTATGCCAACAAAATCATTACACAGGGAGTTTAGGAGATTAAAGCTTCTGAATCCAAACCATCCTCCAACATCTAGTCTATCTCTTGCTTGTGCATGGTCCCTGGCCACCTCTCTCTCACCTTATGTCCCATAGGACAATCCATCTGTAGTCCACTCTGAAACCACCCCAAAGCCCTTGTGAAATCCTTTGCTTCCTCCCAATGATACTGTTTTGGATGTTTGTCTCTATAAGTTTGGAGCCCCTGGTGCATTCATTCCTTTATCCCTCGGTTCTTAGGAATTATAAGACCAGAATTTTTCAACCTCAGCACCATTTAGATTTGGGGTTAGATAATTCTTTATTATAGGGAATTAGACTATGCGTTCTAGGACATATCACAGTATCTCTGGGCTCTACCCACTAGATGCCAGTAACAAGCCCGTTCTTCCCCCACCTTATTGTGGTAATTAAAAATTTCTCAAGGGCATCTCTGGTGGTGCAATGGGTTAAGCGCAGAAATATGAAGCTATCCAGAGCCACTGCAACACGAGTTTGATAGCCAGCCAGTGAGATTCCCACTTGGCGCAGCAGATCTCTCCTGTCTCACCTGCTGCTCCCTTCAGCAGTGTATTTTGGTCGATCTCCCTGTTCTGCTCCCCACTCTGTCTCTGGTGAATCCTCTCATCCCCCAACACCTCTGGCCTGCACCCCAGCTTGTATGCATAAATAAATAAATCTTTAAAAATAAAAATAAAAGCTTCTCAAAACATTATCAAATGTCCACTAATGGCTAAAATCACTGTAGGTGGAAAACCACTGCCTAAGGTTATGAGCAACTTGAGGACAGGACAGTCTCTTAGTCACTTTGATGCTCCACTGTCTAATTTTGGTCTGGCATATCAGTGTTTGCCTGTATAGGACATTCACCTTATTACACACCTACTCTGTGCAGATATAGTCTGATGTGTATAAGTGTTGACTCCGATTATTCATTCACAGGCCAATACTAGTATTAGCTTGATGTATTCCTTTAGAAGTATTTCGTAATTTGATATTTATTTAGCTTGATATTTTCTCACTACAAATAAGGTGGATCACTACATCATAACAAGATGACAATTTTAAACGTATATGCACCTAACAACATAGTTTTAAAGCACAGAGCAAAAGTTAATAAGACTGAGATTTTAACACAGGTGCCATCACAATGAACATATCTCTCGCAGCAATAATAGATCAAGCAAACAAAATTATCAATGAGAATAGGGATTATTTGAACAGTTCAATTAGTAAGCCTGGGATCAATCATCGAATATGGTACCCCACAATAGATGAAATAGACAAATTTCTAACAAGATTAATAGAAAGAGATTAGTAAAGAGGAAAGTCTTAAATACCATTCATGATGGAAAAGTGGGTATAAAGACAGATACAGCACATTTCACACATATACACCAGAAGATACACACCAGAAGATAGACATCAGAATATATACACAGAACTTTCACAGCAAATAGTAGTAACAGGGGAAAAAAAAACCCACAAGTGTCCCTTAACGTCAGAATGCATAAATAAATTGTGGGGTGTTTGTTTGCCATGAAATATATTTTCTATGAAATTGCTCCTATGTACCCGGTTTCCCCTAATAGTAACATTTAAATGTTAAACAGTAAAATGATAATACAACAACAAGACCAGGATGGCAACATTTATATAGTCAAGATACAGAACATTTCATTCGCCACAAGGATCCCTCCTGATGCCCTTTTATATCCACAACTGTTTGACCCCCTTACCTACACTGTCTAACTCTTGGCAGCCATTAAACTGTTCTCCATTATTATACTTTTTTCACTTTAAGATGGTATGTAAGTGGAATCATATAGCATGAGGTCTATTTGGATAGGTTTATTTATTTATTTATTTATTTATTTTTCAAGCTGAGGTACAGGCCAGAGCCATGGGGCAGCGAGAGGGTTCACCAGAGACAGAGTAGGGAGCAGAACAGGCAGATCAGAAATACACTGCTGAGGGGAGCAGCGGGTGAGGCAGGAGAGGTCTGCCGCACCATGTGGAATTCTCCCCAGCTGGGCGTCCAACTCGCATGGTGCGATGCCGACAGCTCCACAACGCAGCACTCAACTGCTGCGTCACCAGGGAGGCCCTGGATAGGTTTATTTTTATTAAGCATAATTCTCTGGAAGTTCATCAAGGTCATTGTATATATTAATAATTCATTCCTTTTTATTGCTGGGTGGTATTCCAGGATAACGTAGATTGTTAACTATTCCCTCATTGAAAGACATCGGCAGCGGGGTGGGGGGGTTCTAATTTTTCTTTTGCTGTCATGAACAAACTGTTATAAACACTCACATACAGGTTTAGTGTGAATGTAAGTCTTTATTTGTCCAGGATTAAGGCCCAAAAGGGCAATTGCTGAGTTGTATGGTTGTTGCATGTTGAGCTTAATAAAAAACTGCCAAGTTGTTTTCTAGAGTGACTGTATCATTTCAGTTCCCACCAGCAATATATGAATGATCCAGTTTCTCTGACTCCTTGCCAGCATTTGGTGTTGTCACTGTTTTTTTTTTTTTATTTTAGTCATTGTGATAGTTATGCAGTGATATCTCATTGTGGTTTTAATTTGCATTTCCCTCCTGGCTAATAATGTTAAATACTTTTCCATGTACTTACTTGCCATCTATATATCTTCTTCAATGAAATCTCTCTTTTGCTTACTTTCTTGTTGGATTGTTTCTTTTCTTATGGTTGAAGTGTTTTTTTGAGAGTTGTCTACATATTCTAGATCTAAGTCATTTGTCAAATATGTGGTTTCAAAGTATTTTTCTCCCAGTGTTTAGTTTGTCTTTTCTTACTTTCAACAGTCTTTCACAGACAAGTGTTTTTAAATTTATTTCTTTAATTGAAGTACTGTTGGCTTCAAATATTCTTAATATTAATAAAATTCTATCAGTAATTTTTTTCTTTTATGGATTGTGCTGGTGGTGTCAAATCTAAACTTTTAACCTAGCCTCATATTCCAAATATTTTTCCCATTTTTAAAAAAAGTTTTATAGTTTTGCATTTTACATTTGAGTCCATGATCCATTTTAATTTTTGTATAAAATATGACACTTAGGTTGAAGTTCAATTTCTTTTTTGCCTATGGCTGTCCTTTTCAACCATTTGTTGAAAAGCTGTCTTCCCATTATTGAAATGTAAAAAGGTTGGTTATATTTGTGTGGGTCTATTTTGTGTTTTCTTTTTCATTGATCTATGTGTATGTCTCTCTATCAATACTGTATTGTCTTAATACTGTAGCATTTAAGAAGTCTTGAAATTGGGTATATGATTCAACTCATTCTGCAATGTATTGAATGTTTGTGTTCTCTCAAAATTCTTATGTTGAAATCCCAACTCTCGATGTGAGGATATCAGGAGGTGGGAACTTTGAGAGGTGATTAGATCATGAGGACAGAGTCCCCATGGATGAGATTTAGTGCCTTTAGGAAAGGCCCTCAGAAAGCTCTTTCCTCTTTGTACCATGTAAGGATACAACCAAAAGTTGACAGTCTGCAACCCTGAAAAAGACTTTTACCAGATCATGTTTGCACCCTGATCTCAACTTCTAGCTTTCATATCTATGAGACACAAATATTTGTTTGTTATATCACCCCATTTGGGCCTCCCGGGTGGTGCAGTGGTTGGGCTCTGCGCTGTGGAGCTGTCGGCAGCGGTGACGCGAGTTCAACGCCCGGGCTGGGGAGATTCCCACATGGCGTGGCAGACCTTTCCTGCCTCACCCACTGCTCCTCTCAGCAGTGTGTTTCCATCAATCTGCCTGTTCTGCTCCCCACTCTGTCTCTTGCCGCCCCACACCTCTGGTCTGTACCCCAGCTTGTATGCATAAATAAATAAATCTTAAAAAAAAAGTCACCCCATTTATGGTATTTTGTTACAGCAATCTGCACTAAGATAGACTTATTTTAAGTTTTCTAGGTCCATTGTCTTTATATACATTTTTGAATACTGTCATATCAACAAAAGCATTTTCTGAGATCTTCATAAGAATTTCATTAAACATTTGTACCAATTTGGGAAGAATTGATATCTTTATATGTTGAATTTTTAAATCATGAACATGGTACAAGCTGTACATGTTTTGTTAGGTTTATTTCAAGTCTTTTGGTTTGAGGAATTATAATATTATATATTTATTTTTCATGCTTATACATTGACTGTTGGTACATAGAAATTTATTGTTTTTATGTTAATCTCATATCCTGTAACCTTGCTGGATTTATTAATTATAGGAGTTTTGCTTTGTTTTTTTGTAGAGGGCTTGAGATTTTAATTGCTCTAATGTTTGGTACATATACATTTATGCACAATTGTTGCATTAAAACATTGCTATATATTCTTGGTGGGTTTATCCTTTTGTTATTATCTAATGTCCTGCTCTGTTTCTAGTCATTTTCCTTTCTCTGAAGTCTACTTTATCTAGTATTAATATAACCCTCCTATTTTATTTTGATTAATGTTTGCATGTTATATATTTTTATCTTTTTTTTCAAATTTGCCTGTATTTTAATACCTATTTTCTTATAAATAGCTGTATTATATTCCCACTGCTAAACCAAATTAGCACAGACTTGATGACCTAAAGCACTATGTATTTATTCTCTCACAATTCTAGAGGTCAGAAGTCTGCAATCAGTTTAACTGGGCTAAAATTAAGGTATTGGCAAGACTGGCTCCTTTGGGAGGCTGCAGGGAACAATGTGTTCTTTGTCTCCTCCAACTTGCAGAGTTTGCTAATATTCTTTGGCTTATGGCTACATCATTCTAATTTCTTGTTTTATTATCACATCTATTTCTGTATTTGACTTCCCTCTTCTTCCTTCTTAAAAGAAAGTGATTACATTTAGGGCTTACCTGGACACTTCAGGATACTCTCCCCATCTCAAGATTCTTAACTTTCATCAAAAGGTAATGCTCATGGGTTTCAGGTATTAGCAGCTGGAGTCTGGGGGCCATTATTCAGTCTGTCACAACAACCTGTAGTTGGGTGCAGGCTCTCCACTTGGCCTTTGTAAATGTGGATGCACGTGGAGTCACCTTTTTCTGTGGTGTTCAGCTGGAGTACAACAGTTATGGTATAAAGATTTTCTGCCTTGCCACCTTTCCTTCTCATTTGACTAAGGAGAGCAGGCTTTTGGTGGGCCCTTTTGTCTGTGTTCTTTGTAATTTTCAAGTTACCAATTTCTTCAGCTTCAACTGTGGGATATATGAGCTAAAAAGAAAGGGTATTTAATGTTGACTATATATACATTTAGGAATGCCAATTTTTTCTCAACCTAGAACTTTCTCAATCTAAAACAGGCTCTAGATTTTAATCTCTTGTCTCTACCTAGCGAAGCCTACACAAGACTCTAGGATTTGGTAGAGACCCTCAGGGCAAGAGCTGTCTTTAGGGCTTGCACACTTCCAGAAGTCTTGCTTTCATATCATTTTGAGCTTCTGTGGATTTAAAAAAAAAACTTTCTTACTCAACTGTCCATTTAAAAAGATGTTATCCAGATATTTTTGTTATTTCCATTGGTGTTTGGTACTTGTTGTTGATGAAAACAGAAGTTCCATCAGCTACAAGGATGTCTGTACCCACATCTTAAAACTATCAGTGTTACCCAGGACCTTGACTGTGACAAGTTTGTGAGCCTTTTATAGGATCAGAGAAACCATTGCTCTCACTGAAATGGAAAGGATTGTAGCAACAGATTTAATTTAAATTCAGTTTAATCAATTCCAACTTTATTGAGCTCTGATTGACTTATAACTGGAGGATTAAATTTTAGATCCTCTAACTAGTCCTGCTGATGTATCCTGGCAAAAACAAAACACAGATTCCTTTATTCGCTCTGCACAGCTTCCCTTTCTTCTGATAGCATCTCTCAGATTTTGCTTTGTAGAAGTCAGTGGATGTGGTCAAAACTGGACTGTCTGTGGACCCGTTAGCCTAGAGCAGGCCTGTGATACTAAAGAAACTAGCCAGATGGTCTTTCTGGAATTTGAATTTTTCAGTGACTTATGACTTGATTCACCTTGAGAGTCACATTCAAAAGAGTTCCTTCACTAGCTCTTCGCTACTGTCTTGAATTCTGCCTTTTTCAAATCTGATTCCTCAGCCTTCCTTTCAGCTCTATGAACTCTCCTACAGCTTCCCATGTGTTCCTGTTTCTGCTCAATCATCTGGAATTTTACTTTGTTGCTTGTAACCATAGACCACTAATTGATAGGACCGGGGGAAGAGCTGCACTACCTTGCCCTCTTGGGGGTGCCACCAGAATGCCTATTAGAAGGTGGCTGTGGAACCATGGAGTGTGTATGTGGATGAATCTTTAAGGAGTACCTGATATTCCAGAAACTTAGGGCTGAAAGACTCTTCAAATGGTATTTTGACCCCACCCCACTCAGAATGAATTCCCTTGCAACAACTGCTTGAGGCAGTCCGTTTCACCCTTAGTTACCTCTGACTCTTTGAAATGTCTTCCTTTAATTGAGTGAAATCTGATGCTGCATAGCATTGATCCAATCAGTGTGTACCCCTCATAATTTCTCTGTCCTGGAAACTCCTCACAAACTTGAAGAAAGGGGAAAATGTTCTAGCCCGACTTTCCTCAGCTATATAAATCTACAGCTTCCAACTGCTCTTCCTGGGACACAGTTTGTAACCCCTTTGCCATCCTGATAATCTTTTCCTGATACACTCCAGCTAGTCAATATCCCGAATAAAGCATAAAGCTCAGGGGCACTCCAGATGCTCTGAACAGATAAAGTCAGGCAGGCCATCACCTCCTCACTCTGGGCAGTCTACTTCTTTTAATACATCCTCAAATAAAATTCATTATTATGGCAGCCTCATGACACTCCTGACTCATAGTGAACACAGCACTATTAGCTAAGCTTTCCTCACACATGCTGCTACCCATCCTGGCTTACCTACCTGGCTCATGTGCTGTTTGTTTTTTGAACTCACTGCTTAAAAATATGGCAGATCCTCAGTTTTCTATGGCCCAGTCAGAAAAAATCTTGTCATAGGGTCAAATGATTCTGGATTCCCCTTGAAATCTTTACTCTCTATGCAGAAGGGAATGTTAGGAAAAGCTGCCTCTCTTAAAGAGTCCAAACACAGTTTGGAGCAGAAGTCATGGGCACAATTCTGAGAAAACCTTGTCTCAGAATGAGGTTGGCTGAGGTCTCCAAAGTAAGCCTCTCATTTAAGATTGTAATGTGTGTTACTCATTTCCTTTTGGAAGCAGCTAAATCCAAACTTATGTCAGACTTAATATCATGAGAAAGTGGGTTGAATATGTATTTATTGACACTGTTCATAATCATTTTTTAAAAGACTGTAAGGTGGATTTGGATATTGAGAAATGAATCCACTAAAAATATAGTGAAATACTCACTGTCAAATGACTGGGTAACCATGGGGCCTGAACATAGACCCAGGCTCTTTGGGGGCCAGCTCCCCTGATCCTCCTGCAGTTTGTTATCTCACGGGGGTTCCCAATCTATTTCCTCTGAGCATCAGGAATACACAAGGCTAGGGGGCTCCCTAGGCTTCAGAGTCCCCTTACCATGTCTTTGCTAATCTGGAAGAAGGGCCCAAATTTTCCACCCAAGAGTGATATGCATGTGTGCCTGTATGCCTGTGTGCCTGTGTGCGTGTGCGTGTGCGTGTGCGTGTGTGTGTGTGTGTGTGTCCTGGCTGAGATGGAGCAGCCTGGTCAGAGACTATGGTGTAAGTGATAGTGCTTCAGTTATCTACTGCTGTTTAAGACATTACCCCAAACGTAGTGACTTAAAACAATAGTAGTCAGTATCTCAGTTTTTCTGGTCCTCAGCTGCGGGGTCTCGCAAATCTGCAGTCATCTCTAGGAGCCACTGGGAAGCATCTGCTTCCTCACTTGTTCACATGGTTGCTGTCAGGATTATCATGGGCTGTTGGATTAAAGTATCAGTTCCTCATAAGCTCTTTGATTCTTTACCGTTACCATACAGCATCTTGTAATGTGGTAGCCTGATCATTAGACTAAGCAAGAGAGAGTGCTAGCAAGGTGGAAGTCAGAGTATCTTAGAACCTAATGAGAATAGGTGCACCCTTTTACTTGTGGTATATTCTGTTTATTAGGAGCAAGTCACTAGGTCTGTATCAACAGGAGAGGATTCCACAGGCTGTGAATGCCAGGAGGAGGGTCACTGGAGCCATGTCAGAAACTGCCACTGCACTTTGTGCCTGTACGCACAGGTGGGAGGGGTGGATGGAGGATGAGGTGTGCGACGCCTGGGACAGCCATCTAGTCCCATCTGGAAGGAGAAAACAATGGATGGTGGACAGAGGGCAATGGTCTGGGTCTCAGTACCTTATAAGACTGGGCCCAGGTCTGGATGGATACTAGTACCAAGCCCCCCTGGACCCTTGATTAGTAACCAAGAAGGGGGTGGCTCATTGTTCTTTCTAGCAAACCATTTCTCTAGGTCTGCATGCTGTGAGCACCCACTGCAGGCAAGGTGCAATGCCAGGCACAGCGTTTATTCCCAGGTTGGTAATGTGCTGTTTTTTGCATTATTTGCAAAAATTCATACAGTGTAACAGCAAGAGCACCAGGTGTCACAAGCGCCTGGTGTCACAAGTCTAGTGTGAGTTCCACCCATTTGCTGGAGATCCCTTGCTGGGCATCAGTTATCTATGCAGTAAAGACAAGCACAGTAAAACCTCCCCCTCCCACTCACTTTGGGGTTGTTGTAAGGACTTCATGAGTTAAATGTATGGAAGGACTTAGAAATAAGTTATGCTACAATTTGCAAAATTTTCACATCTGTTGTGCTAGTCCATGAATACGTGTTCATGTTCAGGGCAGGGAGACTGAGCCACGTCAGCTGCTGAACTAAAGGGACACAGGAGGCCATCTGATTGTCTCCGGCCACACATGGCCACCTGCTGTGCAGGAGAGACCGCCAAAGGCAAAGGACTCACTCTGGGTCATGCACAAAGTTGGTCTTAGTGCAAGGTCTTTCGATCGCTAACCCAGTTTCAGGGTCAAAGTGCTGACTGAGCCACTCTGGAGCCGGACAGCTGGGCTTTAGACTCTGCTCCCACCATTTCCTAGTTCATGGTTACTACCTCCCAGGGGAGTTTGCGGAGATTGGAAAGCACTAAGCAGTTCCTGCCACATAGCTCACTGAATATTAGCCATCGTGATTGATATTAGAAAGGGAAGGTGGTGTTGTGCCCATGTTATAGCTGGGAACGTTGAGGCTGAGAGTTGCTCAGTTATGGGAGCCAAAACTTGAGCCAGCGCTTCTTTGGTGAAGCCAGACAGCCTCTCAGAAAACAAGACAGTGCCAAATAAAATACTCCAGGCTCGTGTGCAGGGGACAAAGGGAGCAGCCCAGGTTTCCTGAGGATGAAATGAGGCCTGAAAGCCCCTCACTGAGGAACAAGGTGTCTGCCAGGGCCGAACTCACCGGGCCGACCACCCCTGCAGTGTTTCAGGAAAGCTGTCTGCGTTCATTATGGTTTGGGATTTGGGTGGAAAGACTTTCGGTTCTGGGGTTTGCTCTCCTATCGCTGGGCTGCAGGCCCAGACGGGCCCCTGTTGGAAGGAAGTCAGGCCTCCTCCCCCCGGAGGAGGAAGGGCCCTCCTGTCTGTGGTCGGCCGCATTGTACATGCCGGATTCCAGGTTGTCAGTCTCACAGCAGAGCTCCCGGGATGCTTAGCCTGCACATTGTTTTGTTAGGTTTCTCCTACAATTAATTTGGAAATTACCCAGCTACCCACAGCCTCTCCCAGGTGTTCTATAAACTATGGGCCTGCTCCTGCCACTTTTGCCTTGGTGGGGCTAACATGGGCTGGAGCTGGGGGGCAGCTGGAGGGGTGACATGAGGCACTGTCCCCCAGTGGTATGGCTCCTTTTACGCACCAGCCAGTCCCTTCCAGCTTTCACACCAACTTCCAGATTTTCACACTACTTTGTAGGATCTGAAGCAACCAAATCCACACCCTTCACAGACATTATCTTTAAGCCTCACAAGCCCTATGAAGGTAAGTCAAGGGCATGTGGAGCATCCACCCTCCTCAGAGACCCAGAGAGAGGATTTCCCCAGAGCACCAGTGAAAAACCAACGTGCAAGTCTCCCCCCGACATCTAGGGAGAAGTCTCAGGCTTCTCATTCATTTTGCTATGGACTTTGCCACACATGGGTTAAGGATCAGTCCCTCCCAGGCAAAAGTCATGTGACCTTGAGCTTGTCTTCTCAGACTTCAGTTTCCTCTTCTGAAAAGTTGCAGCTGGAACCTGCTGCTTTGCTGGGCAGTTGTGAGGATTCAGAGCATAACGGATGTGCAAGTGCTTGGTACCCAAGCACAGGGACTCTTCCCGAACTTGGGCTGTGGTCACTCAGCTGTGCCACTGGAAGCTGGGGAGAGCAATGGATTTGGCCTGGAGCCCAAGAGGGGTGGGACTAGATAATCTTTTAGCTTCACGTTTATTCATAAGGATGGCAAAGGAAGCCTCAAAGGGAATAAAGCAAAAATCTGGTTTTTCCCTGCCCCTTCAGGGTTACCTACTGCATCAGTTAGGCTGTATTTGATTGCAAGTAACAGAAAGTCCAAAGGAAAGCAACTTAAAACTTGAAGGACATTTGTTCTGACAATAGGTGCCCATAGGTATGCTGAGCGGTCCCAGGGTCATTTCTTGCTGCAGCTCAGCGACTTTGCCAGGCACCAGACTCTTCCCATTGGTCCACTGTGCCATCTTTTACAGCCTGGCTTATGCTCTGGGGCCCCTCTGGGTCCAAAATGATGGCCACAGTTCCAGGGGCCAGACCCAAACAACATTCCGAGGGAGAAAAGGCTGTTTCTCCTCCCCTGTCTCTGCCCAAACAAAGCACGCTTCCTCAAGTCCCGGCAGACTCTCCTGGGCATCCTTGTGACCCCGAAAGTATCCTGTGGCCCTTTCTGAATCAACCCCGGGGAAAGGGAGGTGGGATTAGTACCATGTTTACCTTAGGCAAGTGCAGATGGACCCCATGGGCACCCCAGGGAGAAGACTTCCTCTAAAACACGACCAGTTGCTATCTGGACAAAATCAGGGCTGGGAGCAGAGGGGAGATGGGTAAGGGGGAGACCACCAGCAGTGTCTGGTACATCTTCCTGAATATGCCAGAAAGAGGGTGGGTTCTTTCTTTCTGTCCAGAGGTGCCCACTGTACAGTTGTCTTTGTCATGCTCTACCTGGTCACCCCTAACTCTACCAGCAAGACCCCTGTCCCCAAACCCTGTGATAGGACACTTTCTTTATGAGCATCATTGTAGGGAAATGTGGGCACTTCCCATTTCACCTGAGGTAAGTACATCACTGTATGAGACTTTGATGAAAATGTGCAGTAAAGGAAAGTGTTACACAGGGGGGGAAACTTCTAAAATGCTCATTAGTGTTCCCATTTTCTCATCATGTAAGAAACCCTCCATGGGGCTGCCCACAGGCACACCATGTTCCTAATCTGGACTCTGTGAGACATGGACATGACGGAGTGGTGTTTGAGCTGGGTCTCCTACCCTGGGGCTATGCAGGGGTGGGTGACTGAGGGGTGCCGTGGAAGGACCTGGCTAGGAGGCTGGTGCTGTGATTCAGGAGAGAATTGCTGCAGGCTCTTACTGCGTTGGTGGGTTGCTGGTCTTGGAGGTGCAGATGCAGTTAGGTGGCTCCTGGAGAGGTCAGAGCAAACTCATGGTGATAAGGAATATGTTGTGGTATCTGGGGGAACAACTAGTCGTGTGTCATGGAGCCCAGGGTGCAGGAAGGGCGGCTATGGGAGGTGATGCTGGGAGGGGGCTTGGCGTAAGGACCATAGAATGTCACCAGTGCCAGGAGGAGTTTGGGTTTTCTGCTGCCAACAGCAGGGAGCCTGCTCCCACAGAACTAGAGCTCTGCTTCAAGAACTAAGGCTGGCAGGGGGCAGAATGGCAGTGGGAGTCAGGGGCACGCATGGGGAAGCCCTGGCTGGCTGCAGGGCATGGAGAGCAGGGCAGAGCTGGGCTGGGGAGACTGTGGTTCTCCCACTTTATCTCTTGGCTGTTGAAGCCTCCATGCCTGAAAGTTATGATTGGGGCTCTGCTCTGCCCACGCCCAGTGAGAAGCCTTTCCAGGCACTCGGATAGTGAGATAAGCCTGTGCTCTGCACCAGGGCTGAAAGCCACCGGATTCCAGCTTCCCAGTCCTGTCCTCGCCCTGGGAGGGGCTGACAATTGATCCCTGGGCCTCTCTGACTACAGGCCTGATTAACCCTTCGGGGCTGAGTTAGAAATCTGAGTCTCGGGCCTCCCCGGTGGCGCAGCGGTTAAGCGCTGTGCTGTGGAGCTGTTGGCAGTGGCTAGGCCGGGGAGAATCCCACATGGCGCGGCAGACCTCTCCTGCCTTGCCCGCTGCTCCCCTCAGCAGTGTATTTCTGATCTGCCTGTTCTGCTCCCCACTCTGTCTCTGGTGAACCCTCTCGCCGCCCCACACCTCTGGTCTGTACCCCAACTTGTATGCATAAATAAAAAATAAATCTTCAAAAATATATTTTAAAAAAAAAGAAATCTGAGTCTCAGCTCTCAGAACAGGGGTCCTGGGGCTGGGAAGAGGGGTGGATGGGGAGCTCCATAGGAAAATGTCATCCTCTCCTAAGCCGAACAGCGAGGAGCACTCTAGGAGTCCTGCGAAGAACTTTGGCCTCACCTGGGGAAAGAAGACATTGTAGACTGGAGAGAGAGAACTAGCACCAGCTTTACCACGGGCCTCCATTCTTCCCCATCCCCACCTGTCTGCCTCAGTTTTCCTTTTGTTCGATGTTCATTTTGGACTGAGAAGCTCTAGCACACTGTTTCCCCTTTAATAGCTCTAAGCTATCTAGCCAGGCATGAACTCAGTACATCTCTCCCTGCAATGGGGGTCTTAACAGGGAAGTCCCCGAAGCTGCACCTGATCCCCAATCCTCACCTCCACCACCCCTGATTACTTCCATTTCCAAATTGCCTTTGTATTAATATAAAAATTCAATGCATTCTCCTTCAGGAGAGGTATAGTTTCTAGTCTGATTTGGACACTTACCCAATGAGATCTTGGGGAAGTCACAAAATCCTTCTTGAGGTCAGCAGTAGCTCTCAAACTTCCACAGTGTTCCTTTTTATTCCTGTTACTGAGAACACACTTGAGTTTGGAGATGGAGTCCTTGTTCCTCCGTGTGTGGCTGTGTGATCCTGGCAACAGCTTTCCCAGCCTAGCGCGGCCGTTCTTCTTGGTACATGCCTCCTGTCTGATTGCTTTTCATCAGGGAACCCCCTACCTCCCAAGCGGGGAGTCAGCACTTCTCAGGAACAGAATGAGCTCAAAAACCAAGTTCACCAGAAAGTTGTGCATGTTTGGGGGTGGGGAAGGATTTACTAGGAGCTCAGGGTCTTGGCTGTGCACAGGGCACTCAGAATGCCCAGATGGACTCAGATATATGCATTCCTGCTCCGATTGTGTCCCGAGAAGAAAATCTTTTTTCTCTTGAAGCCCTTACTATTCCAGATGTGGGGCTGGAGCTGAGGGATCAGAGGCCAAGTCTGTTTCATACTTGGGCTCCTGCTTAGTGAGGATACAGAGACCAGAGCCCAGGGTTCCCCAAGTAAAATGTCTGAATGCCTACCGTGGCTCTAACTTGCACCCCACCTTTCAAGATGCTTTCAGACACAGTCTCATTGAATGACACTGTCACAGTCACCCAAGATGACTGGAAACAGGAGGTGACAGGCATTCGAAGGGCTAGGATTCGGCCATTCAGAAAGTACATGAAGGGAGGAGGTAAAGGGCCCCCCTCCAAGCCCTGCCCCCTCCAGCCCAACCCTCTCCCCACTGCAGGTAGAGCTGGCCACAAAGTAGCACTGTGTAGCCAACTGGGATCCGTGATCAGAAACAGGAAGTTTCTGGAAGCTATTTTGGTGTCTCTGATCTCAACAATATAAAACATTTTGCTCATTTCTCTGAGTTGTGCATCTTGTCCAGGGCAAAAGAATCACCTGTGCATCTTGTTTAAATGCAGGTTCTGGTCCCTAGTCTGAGGTAGGGCCTGAGATTCTACATTTCTAGCTGATTCCCAGGCAATACCCATGCAGTGGGTCGGTGGCCCAGAGACCTGCAAGGCCTTGGGTCTCTATAAAATGGTGGGGAGGAGCACGCCCTCTCTAACTAACCCTCCTTCTTTGGAAAAGTGCACTCTGGACTCAAATGCCAAAAAAAAAAAAAAAAAAAAAAGAGGGGATGTGAGGGTGAGAGGGTACCCACCTACTTTTGTAGGTGGTGAAGCAGACTACTCTTCTCCAGCCAGGTGCTCGTTTAAGATATGACAACAATTTAGTGACAAATTCAAGATGCAAGACTCTTGCATAGGGAAACAAAACAGAAACCTGAGAAGATATTGCTAGGGTGTTCGCTGTGCCTTCTCTGGGTGAACTATGGGTTCCTTTGCTTATTTTCCTTCTTGTATATTGTTTTACAATAAACATGTACCAAATCTGTAATAAAAATTAATTTTAATAAAAGAAAGTTCTCACAAAGTTCTTAGCAAATGAGATTTTGTTACAAACGTGCCGCGTAAACTGTTAATTACATGCAGCAGCTTCCTGTCTTGGGCTTGGAGTTCAGTTCAAACCATGCGGAATTCATTGCAACCAGGTTGTCCTACTTTTCTGGGCACTCGAATCTTGGAGAAGGAACCGTAGGCAGCTCCAGTGAGTAGCTTTCTGCTCCTGGTCACCTCTGCCGGCCCGGCTCTCCCCACAAAACCTTGGCCACACGTCAGTCCCCCCGCCCCTTAAATTGGGGGAGATGGTTCCCTAATCCGTTTTCGTAGTAAACGACCTCGGGCCAAGTCTGCTTTTGTTGCTGGTTTCCTAAGCTTAATTGCAAGCAAAGTTAATTTGAAAGAAAATAAATGTTACAGCTCTGGGGCGAATTCTAACGAGCCTTGGGCAATTAGAGAAGAACGCATCTAATTACCTACAGCCCGAGGGCGCCTGCACACGACGCTGGGGTGCACGGCCCAGTAAGGGGTAAACGATTTTTCTGTTTTCATAATAGAAAAAAGAAAAAAAAAAACCAACAAAGAGAAAAACGCACCTCCCCTCTTTAAGCCCCCCTGACGGGGAACTGGGAGGTCCTGTTCTACGGTTGGGGATTGTTTGAGTTGGAATGTTCCAAGACACTGGAGTGAAGTGTTCTCCACAGTCTGGAGTCCCCAGACTTGAGGGTCGGTCAGAGACCCAAGCGGCGGTGGGGCGGCGAGAGGCAGTCTGGAGGCGCTCCCCGGCCGGCGCGGTGTGCATTCCAGTATGGGCTGAGCCTGAGTGGCACGCGAGTTCTGGGTGCCGCCGGTCGGCGGGAGGTCGGAAAGGGCTGACGCTCAGTCTTCAGCTTCTTGATCCCAACAGTCGTGGGTCGCATCTCTCCCGACTCCCACTGTACACGCCCAGTTTCCTCCCACAGAGTTCTCTCTCTCTCCCCCCAGAAAAGACCCTGCTCCTGCCCTCCTACCCTCCTAGGCTCCCCCGCTACCCTCCTTCCCCTTTGTCGCTTTTGGCACGATCTCAACTATCGCCCACGCCGGACAAGGAAGGTGGGTGGCTGGGACGCCTGCACTTTACGGTCCCATCTTTCTCTTTCCCCGGCCTTTGCCGCGACACTCTACGTTTCCAGACAAGACAGCGCTTTAAAAAAATAAATATAAATCGTAAAAATTTAAAACCTTTCCTCCCTCCTCTGTTCAGCGCTTTACAGTTAGCAAAGCATTTTTCAACGCTCGTGTCTTCATTAATTTTAAGAGGACCCTTGAGGTGTAGGGGTCACAAACTCCCATTTCACAAACAAGAACATTAGAGAAGCGACTGACTTAAGTTTACTGGCACTATCAGAGCACTCGATTTGGTATTTAAAAAACACACAGGGTCAACTCCAACTCAGGCAGGCACTAATGAGGTATTCAGACCACCTTTCTCCAGCCCAAATGTTATGGCTGGGCTCTTACTAGACAAGGATAAAACCCCTCTGAATTTCAGAATACTATTAGGCAAGATATCTTGACTTCTGCATGGGACAGCCAACCTGTCTAGTTGCCCATGCACAGCATTTGAATTCCATACCTTCAAGGGCCCATGTAGTGAGGAGGGAAGCCCAATATCTTGCCTTTTCCAACATCTCAGAGTGCCCGGAAAAGTAGGACAACCTCGCTGAAATGAATTCCGCATGGTTTGAACTGAACCACATGCCCAAGACATGAGGCTGAATCCTTTGGCAACAGCCAATGCTCCAGCTACCTCCTGTCTCCAAGTGGTCATTTACCACCTCCAAAGGCAGGAAGTACCGGGGTCTAGACCTGTGTCCTCCACTACAGTAGCCATCAGCCACCCTTTGCTATTGAATACGTGGCATGTGGCTAATCCAAATTTAGATGAGCTTCAAGTGTAAAATACGCTGCAGATTTTGAAGATTAGTGTGGAAACAATAATTATTTCAAAAAGTTGTAGATTGTTGAACTATCTTGGATATATTGGGTTAAATACAATATACTATTAATCTCACCCACTTATTTTACTAATGTGCAGCTACTAGAAAAATATAAATTTTACACACGTGGCTTGCATTATATTTCTGTTGGATGGCACTGGTTTAGACAAACACCCTTCTGGACTGAATCACATTCATGTGTCTTTGTTAACAGGATAACTCAGTCTCCAAAACAAAACATAAAAATTACCAATGGTTTTCATACACTCTTCTTTTTCATACCCCTACCCTTCCCTCCCATGTTCACTACACAGAAAGAGGCTGAGTTTCTCTTGTCAGAACTCATTTGCTCAAAGGTTTTTATTAAACTGGTTTATCTGAATACTCAGGGTTACCGAAAGCTGTGCACCAAGCCTCTGAAATATTTAAGGCTGGAGATTTTTATTCAGAGCCAAAACTTACAAGATTTCTCATGAGAAAGGTGGGAAAGTGGTTGGATTTTCTCTGATCTTGCTCAGCTTGCTGCTTAAAACAGACACCCAGAAACAAAATTTAAAATCCAGTTTCTTTCTAAAGCTTACTTTTACTGACGGCACCAATGAAATTTTCTCTTTCCATTTTGCATGTGGAGGCTGCTGAAGTATGGCAGATGTCAGGGGTGGAGGGATCAATCCTACTGAAAGTTGCGGCCAACGGGTTCCCCTGAGTCCTATCACCTCTTTGGGCCCAGGGCTGCTTAATGAAAAGAAACAGTGGACAATAGGTAAGATATATTCCTACCTGCTTCCTTGGAAAACTGCATTAATGACCCAGCAGTAATAGCTGCTAAATGGTCAGCACCTCATGCTCAAAAGATTCAAGAAATTATGCTATAATCCCTACCTGGAGGTAATCCAGAGATTTGATTTAGGTTAATGTTTGCAGTGAACTCCCTTCCAATCTCCCAGAATAGGTGTAGGTTTGGGGTGGCTACTCAGGCCTTGGGTGGGTTACTGATGCTGCCAAATATGGAAGGCAGCCCCCACCAAGATGCGGCTCTTAAAGATCACATAGGGGGGCAGAGTGTCAAGAACTGCAGTCCTTCTGTGTAACAGATGAGGACTGCGGTGTGTGCCTGATGGACTGGGTCACACTGGCTAGTTGAGGCACACAGTCCAGAATCAGGGCCAGACCCGCTGTTCTCAAGGGCGGGAAAAACCAGCCAAGGTCAAGTGAAGCAGAGCGATTTCTCCCATTTAGAAAAAACAAACAAAAACTATTTTTTATTCTTTTGCAAACTTGTCCTCCTCACCTTAAGAAAGAAGGTGCTATTGGAGCCTTTTATTGTAGGAACGGTAGTCAAAGGCACAAGAGGCTGAACCTCGTAAAAAGGTCAGAATTCCGCGCAATAGAGGGACCAGTGAAGTTATGTGAATCCCCACAATTCGGATCCTAGAATCTAGTGTAGACACTACGCTGTTCCCCTTTTATTAGCAAAAGCCCATCCCAGCAGAATGTCTGAAAGGCATGTCCTCCGGAGTTTCGCCTCATTGTGGGTCCTTTGTTCCCAGTGCGTTCGCGCTGGCTGCCTCTCCCCATCTCCTCTTCACAAAGAGAAGGGGATGTGGATGAAGGTGCACCGAGGCGCAGAGCCTCTCCGACCTATTGGATCCCTTCCACGTGGCTCTCAATTCGGTCCTCTCTCCAGTCCTGTCCTCAGGATACTTAGTTCTTGTGGACAGCAGAGGTATCTATAAAGTTTGTACCGTACATTCGGCTCACATGGCGGACACGAATCGATCCACCCCGCCAGGATAGGCGGCCGCATGGCGAGCGTGATACACCGCCCCACTGCTCCCTCCGAGCTGCCCTCCCGGATTGTAGCAGGGGCCTAGAGCTCCGAACTGGCCGGGCGATGTGCGCCCATAGAAGTCCACTGCGGTCTCGACGCCGCCACTGCTGCCGCCCGCGGAGGGTGAAGCGGGCCCGGTCAGCCGGCCAGCCGCCGCAAAGAGGGCGCTGCCCGCCCCTTGCGGGTATGCGCCGTCGGGGCCGGCGTAGGCGGCCGCATACGCGGAGGGATTGGCTGGTCGCGCCCCCGCGCAGCCCGCCGGCTGGTAGCCAGTGGTCGTGGCGGTGGCGCCGGCCGAGGCAAAGGCACAAGAACCCGCAGGCCCCGACGGCGCGGGGCCCAGTTCTGGGCTAAGCGGCCGCTCTGGCACCAGGCCGAAGACGCGGCACGGGCCCGGCGACGCGGCGGGGTAGTAGACCGGAGGCGGCGCGGCGAGCGACGGCGGGGCATAGCCTGCATAGACGGCGCCCGGGTAAGGCGGGCGCGCGGCGGGCACCGCGCCCGGGAAGATGGCGGCGGCGGCGGCGGCGGCGGCGGCGGCGGCGGCTGCGGCGGCGGCGGCATCGTGCATGTAAGCCGGGTAGGTGGAGAGGTCCGAGCGTTTGAAGCGCTTGCGGCGGCGCAGGAAGCTGCCGCTCTCGAACATGTCCTCAGCGTTGGGGTCAAGTGCCCAATAGTTGCCCTTGCCCGGGCGGCCGGCCTCGCGCGGGATCTTGAGGAAGCAGTCGTTGAGCGTGAGGTTGTGGCGGATGCTGTTCTGCCACTTTTTGGGGTTGTCGCGGTAGAAGGGGAAGCGCTCGGTGATGAACTTGTAGATGCCGCCCAGCGTGAGGCGGCGCTCCGGCGCGTGCGCGATGGCCATGGCAATGAGCGCGATGTAGCTGTAGGGCGGCTTCCCGCGCTGCAGGGGGCGCTTGCGCCGCCGCCCCCCCGCGCCGCGGCCGGTGGCCTCCGCCGGGACCCCGGCCCCGGCCTCGCTACGCTCCTCTTTCACGGACGCCAGCGCCTCCGGCTGCGGTGGCGGCGGCGGCCCGCTCTCGGCCGTCATGGCGCAGCCGTCTCTCGTGCCCGAGGCGTCCCCGCCGCCCGCTGCTGTCGAGGGGCGGGGGCGGGCCGGGGAGTTGCAGGGCCCGGGATGCGGGGTCGCGGGTACGGACGCTGGGACCTCCTTCCGAGAGCTCGAGCTCGGCGGTTCCTCGCGGGCTGGCGCAGAGAGCACGGCAGCCTGGGCAGGAGCGCGCCGGAAGCTTGGCGCCCGCAGTTTCCAAACGGGCTCAGCGGTGGAGGCTCGAGTGTCCCGCCCACCCACGGCTCTGCTCGTGTTCTGGAGCTCGAAGTCAGGCGCCGACAGCGGCGCTGCGACCGGGGATAGTCGGCGTCTCGGGATGCGGCAGAGTGCTTTGCGCGCTGGTGCCAGGCTGTCAAGGAGTTCCGAAATGGTCCCAGGGCAGGGGCGACTGCTGCAGGTCTAGGTTCCCCGCGATCCGAGAGTAACCGTCGAGGTCCTGAGCGCAGAGGAGGCTGCGAGTCCGAAGGCCTCAAGCGAGGGCAGTTAGTGCAGGCGTGGGACACTCTGATGGGGGCCGCCTAGGCCGCGCCCCTGCCGCTCATGCTGCTGAGGCGCGGAGAGCAAGAAGAAGGGGCGCTGGCTGCAAGCTCCGGGCGCGGGCCTGGCAGGGCGCGGGGTGACTGTTGTTTCCGCAGGGTTGGCCTCCAGCCGCCGAGACCGCTGGCGAGGCGCTTCCCGGTGTACTCCAGGCCAGCTCCTCCCTCCACCGACTTCTCCTTAAAGACGCGGGGAAACTTGGGGCGGCGCCCGTACCCGCCCGCCCCCCGACTGCCCGCCCCCTGGGCCCAAGCGCACCTCCCCAGGTAGGCGCGTCAGGACTCCCACTACGTCAGTGCGGGTAGGGCGCTTGGAGATCCCCCTGGCTGGCCTTCTCCACCCGCCGACGGGGAGACTGAGGTCGGGAGATCTCGGCGCCCTAACTCAGCGCTTCAGGACTTTTTCTGGCCTCTGCGGTGGGCTGGGACTGGCCGGTGAAAGAAAGGGCTCTCTTCATTTTTGGGGGGGGGGGAGGGGTTTCCTAAGTGAGTGAAAATTGGCCGAGGAGGGGCTTGGTTTTTGTGGCTGGTGGAGGACGGAGAAGGGAGAAGATGTTTCGGGTGACTGGCTTCCAGGGTCTTTAAGGACGATTTAAAAACCCCAGTCAAGGCTGCCCTGCCCATTCTCCATCCAGTCCCGCGTCTTCCAGATGAAGATTCCTAGCCCCGGTAGGCGAGGTGATTCGCCTGGGCCACACTGCGATTTCGCCGCTTAGCGGAGTCTCACACCTGCACCTCTGTTAGGACTGCTCTTCCCCGCTACGTGCCCAGGCTGCCGCTTTCCCTCGTTGGGTCCCAGTTCCTGGACTGTACGGAGGGCTTGGATCTCAAGGGTCTCTCTGTTGCCGATAGTTAGAGGAAAGGCTGCCCCCCACCTCCAGTCCCCTGTCTTTGAGTGACTCGGGACCCCTCTCTGTAGGACGGAGAGTGGCACGCGGCTTAGGAGGGGGGAAGTTAAGCTCTGTCCTCCCGCAGTAACCGCCTTCAATTCTCCCAGGCCAGCGAGGGCTCCCGGTGGTACCAGAGACCTGCGGGGATCGCACCTTCTCACAGCTGGATTTGAGGGCTGCGGGGGAGGAGGGGCGTCGCTCTGGGTGGGCGAGTCTCCTGGGGAAGAGGAGAGTAGAAAGGATCCATTTACTTCATGGGTGTCCTGTTTCTGAATTTGTTTTCTGCAGACTGACTAAGGCGAGACTGGCCTCGCCCGAGACTCCTGCGGCCCGCAGCCTCTCTGGCCTGGGTTCACTCTGTGTGATCTTACTCCCGGAGAAAGACCTCGGGCCTGCCCCTCCGCACCTCTCAGGACTCAGTTTTCTCCTTTGTGAATTGGGGGCGAAAGGGCATGTGCGGATCTCAGAGGTCTTGTATTCTACCTTTAGGATTTCGGGTCTTGGTGCCAGCTTCGGATGTTCCAGGCTGTACTCAGCTTTCCTCCGGGCTGCGGGCGCAGAGTGGGGTGGATGCAGCCTCAGGAGGGGCGAGGGCGGCCCGCCCTTCGGGAGTTCTAATCGGGGGTTTTAGTCTCGGTCTTTGCCTTGGTAAGTTAGGGGCAGGCTCAACCCGCCCAGCGTTGCTTAATTGCCTACAGAAGAAAGACTCGAGAGACCAGATCTTCACTCTCGGGGACCCGGGTGTGAAGAAGCCCTCACACAGTTTGCATGGCTTCGTTCCTCAGCCGAGGGGTTCTTGATCTACTGGAGAGGAAGTTTTCATTCACTTAACTGGAATCTCACCTTCATTCTTCCAAAGTAACGAAATGTGAAGATCTAGGGCTCATTCTGTTACGTTTTCCCCAAAGAAAAAAACGTTTTTTTTTATTTTTAAATTTTTAACCAGAGCACATCATAGCTACCTTGTATCACGGGATTCTGTGGGTCTATTTCCAAGATTTTGAGATTTTCCGGATTTTAAATGTTGAACCATTCTTCTAACACGATTCTATCATTCAAAGAATATGATTCTGCATTTCTAAGATTCCAATCACCTGAAGTCTAAGTTCTTTTACCGTGACTATATTCCTTGGGCTTTTGGCTTCTGTTAAAAACTGAAAGCATTTGCCTCATATTTTAAGATGCTGAAATTTTGTGCCTGAAAATATGCTACTACTGGGAGCTGCAGCTTCTCTAAGTTTTAGATATTTTTGCGACTCAAAGTTTGGCTTAATTTGAATTTCTGTATGGGAGTGTTTGATGGGAAGATTTGGGTCCTATAAAATTACAGCTCTTTTCTTTAGCAATTGAAAGTTGTAAATGCTGAGTCTATTATTCTGTAACTCAAAGAATCTATTGCTCATAATTCCTATATTGCTTGTGACTGTATGCTTTATGCCTCAGTCCTGTGCTTTTACGGTTCTCTTCAGCCCCAATGACTCTCTTCAGCCCCAGACTGTGTTGTCTGCCTGTGAACCCATTCTTCTCGAATTCTGTTTCCTCTTTCTCCAATTTTGCGGCAACTGAGCTACACCTGTGCACCAGACAAAGCGCATCCTGCGATTTGAATTCCTAAGATCACGACCTAAGATTTTCATGAACAGATAATCCTTAAGATTCTATTCTATAAATGTTTTAATCTTATAATACATTTAAAAATCCTGTACTTTAAAGATTCTGTGATTCCACAATGTAAAATTTGAATTAAACGACTTGATGAATGAACTGGGACAGGTTACCCGTTTGGATCAAAACTATACATAACGATCCATTCAGCGCCCGGGCGTCCCGTTTGTCTGGCGGCTGTGATCCTTAACTTCCGTGGGGGGAGAGCCATTTGAAAGCAACCCGAGTGGGTTCCAGCCCCTTGGAAATCATTTTCCTCAGCCAGCAGAAGTGAGTTGGGTGACGGGGAGAGTCGGGTGAGTCTGTCTGCTCTGTGCCAGCCTTCAGCTCTGTGTGTATCCCGGTACCCTGAAGTTTTTTTGGTGGGGGGCGGGTGCGGGGTGGGGGGAGTGACAATCTGTAAAGATTCTGGAAGCTGCTTTCCGAGTTTTGAAATGCCCTCAGAGATTTGTAAATATAAAGGAGAGGATCCCGGAAGTCATGGAAATTCCTCCCTATCCCCTGATGCAGATGCCCCTTCAAGCAAATGCGGGGGTAACCAACTCTTCTTAAGGGGGTTTTGGAAAATCAAACTGAAAGGAAAGTAGACCCAGTTGCAAAGGCTCCGTGCTGAGAGGGAAACCCAGGTCTTTGGGGGATCCTTCCTCCTGGCCCCACGGCCTCTTTTCTCTCGGTCCTTTACAGGTTCTCAGAGCTTGTGCTCACTGACCTGGTCTGAGGCACGGTCTTTCCTGAGTGACAACTAAAACTCCAAGCTCCGTGCTTGTAAATCAGATCCAAGAATCTGGGTGCAGCAGACACAGTGACTTCTGTTTGGTTCTCTGGGACAGTCGGGGTGAGTGCATTGTATGGCCTCAGAGAGCTTGTAGTCAGCCCTGCCTACAGCCTAGGTCCACCAGAGCAGAGCGGAGGAGTTTGGCTTCCCACTAGCTCGATACTGG
The DNA here is from genome assembly GCA_004024925.1 of Scalopus aquaticus. Lineage (NCBI taxonomy): Eukaryota > Metazoa > Chordata > Mammalia > Eulipotyphla > Talpidae > Scalopus > Scalopus aquaticus. The sequence goes on along the minus strand of PVIJ01007382.1, from coordinate 14,111 downwards.
CCCGATCTGCTGCCCTTCTTAGGCCTCAGTTTCCCTGTCTGTGAAGGGGGTAAACCTTCCCTCCCTCTTCTAGGGAGTTGAGAGGATGGAGTGGGGTGCCACCAGTGATTTTCTTCCTGTTTTAAAGGTGAGACATGGAAGTAAGATAAACTATCAGGGAAAATTCAGGTCGTTCCAATTATGGGCAGAATGAGCTATGTTTCTCTAGGAAGTGGCCGTTGATTAAAGCAAAATGTTCCTGTGCCTTTAGGGGTGCAGGCAATAGTGGAGGGCACGTTCCTGTATTGCAGGTCCTTGCGAGTGTGGCTGCTTTTTGCTTCTACCACTGCTCTGGGACCCTCGTTTGGAGTTTGGTTGGGCAGCTAAGCTTCCAGGACAGTCTAGCCATGGGTTCACTTAAATGCTGAGAGCAGGAATTATCCTCACAGCAGGGACACCACACGGTGACACAACTACTAAGACAACTGAGGAACTAGGGCTGGAAGAGGGGTGCCTTGTGCTTCAGCCACCTTGCTCACCTTGGACCAGCCCCTGGCCTCCCAGCCCACCTAGAGGAATTTATCCATCTCCCTGCCAGTCTTTGGAGCAGGGAGCACAGGAGCCGGCTGGGGCCATTCGGCAGCTACTCTGAGGCTGCAAAAAGGGCTAGGATGAGGACCTGTCCCACGGCTCAGTGGGGACTCATCGAGCCTGAGCCTGGGGCTCTACTTTGTGGCTGCAACCCCTGCCCTTTCAGGTTAGTTCTCTCCCAATCCCACTCGATCTCCAGTCTTGGAGGACGCTCAGCCTGCATTTCTGAACCAAGAGGAGTAAAATGTACCAGCCTCGTCCAGTGCAGGTGGGAAGTTGGCAGTGGACTGTTTTGGAAAAGCCTCGGCAGAAGCTAAGGTGACGATGACATCAGGTCTTTCCAGCTGCCCAGCTCAGTAGGCTGATACAAATAGGTTAGAGTTGGGGGCCACGTGAGTTGGGGGCAGTTTTCTGGCTTCCTGGGGAGTCTGTTTCTTGGGCTGGTCAGAGCTCTGTTCATGGCCTTGGGACGCCAATGACCTGGGATTTGCAGGGAAGGTTGTGGATGTCCTTTTTGAGTGATAAAATTTGCGGTTGGCGAGAACAGTCTCAGAAGGGCAGATGAGTACTTTTCCTCCCTTTTCAAAAGGGAAATACACTAGACTGGATTCTATATAGTTCACCCACCTGAAACACAGAAAGAGACCATGACTTGTCCCTCCTCCCAAGGGACAGCTTGGAGCCCTGATCTCTGATTTGGATCCTTTATGTCTCCCCTGGCCAGGTATTGTGGCTGTCAGGGCCGTTCACCCCACAGCTCAGTTCACGGGCCGGGAGCTGGGGAGTGGGATTGTTAGCTCTCTGCAGCTGCTGCACAGACAGCTCCCCAGGTCTTAGTCCAATGGCTGGTTCATCAGCTGGGCAAAGGGCTGGTGGGGTGGGAAGCACAGGCAGCCCATGTCTCCTCTGGCCTCTTTGATCTATTTTGTTCTCTGTCTCAAAGCCTGGGTGTGGGTGGGTGTCTTTCTGGGTTGCGCTGTCTCTTTGTCTCCGTGCGCTAATAGGTGTGCTCATGTCATTTCTTTCGGGATATTTCTCCCCAGTCACTCCTGACATGAACCCGCCCAGTTTCTCATACCAGCCACTTCCTTCCTGGAGGATGGTGCAGACAGTGCAAGGCTAGGACAGAGGGCCGTCCACTCTGGAGGACATGGGAGCCAGTGGGGGTCATGATTCTTGGCCTTTCTGTCCTTTGGGGGCCCTTAGTTCCCTGTTCTCTGCTGGAGCCTGGCAGGGACATGGGGACATAGAGTTACTCACACCAGCCTTTTCTGTAGGTCTAGGCTCCAAACAGCCCTACCCAGCAGGATGCTCCTGCTGCCTCTCTCAGCACAAACCACCACTAGGGCCTCTCAGCGGCCACAGGGGCTCCCCTTCACACGCTGGCAAGGTAAGTGCTTCTCTTTGGCCTGGCAGTTCAGAACCCTCCCTACACCGTGCGGCCCCTCCCCACCCCTCCTCTCTTGCTGGGTGTTTCCTACCAGGAAACTTCAGAGTCTTCTCTTTTCCCCCTGCATATATTCACTCCCTCAGCTTAGAGAAACTGACTCCTTTTCTCACTTTAGCTCAAATGTCTCCTCCTCTGGGAAGTCTGCCTTGATCTGCCAAAATAGGTCAAACTCTCCCTCTTTGGGTCAGCCTCAGAATATTTGGAATTTGTCTCACATTGTGTGGTGTCATTATTTGATTATGTGACCGCTTCTGTTCTTGTCTTCTCACTGGTGGCAGGAAGTGGGACTTTGTGCAGCTGGGAGCTTAGGTCACCAGCATAGGGCCTGGCCCAAGGCACAAAGTGGCCCCGCTGTTACTGAGAGTCACCTTGTCCTGGGCCAGTTCTGTCTCTGCCTCCTTATAGCTCTGTGACCTTCAGTTACTTAGCTACGCTCAGCCTCAACTTTTCAGCTTATAAAATGAATATAATACTAATGTCATAAGAGTTTTGAAGGTAAATAACATTAACTGCAAATATAACTCTTTTATGTGCAGACACTATTTTAAGTACTTTACATACATTAAAAAACATACATTGGGCCCTGGTGATGTAAGGGGGTAAGTCTCAGCACTATGAAGCTATCGGCAGCCACTGCAGCATGAATTCATCCCCAGCCAGGGAGCTTCCCACATGGCTCAGCAGACCTCCTCTGTCTCGCCCGTTGCTTCCCTCAGCAGTGTATTTCGGTTGATCTTCCTGTTCTGCTCCCCACTGTCTCTGGTGCATCCTCTTAGCCACCCACCACACCTCTGGCCTACACCCCAGCTCTTGTATGCATAAATAAATATTTAAAAATAAAACATGCATTAAAAACTAATGTATCAGGGAAGCTGGGAGCACGTCTCAAACCTGTCACTAACTGGGCATTGGAAGATACAGACGAGAATGGGCAGAGCACCATGGAAGACCTGGTGACTGGACATGCCCTCTAGGCAGACTCTGTGGGTTTCTATTATTTCCTTTTCCAAAGTTTTAATTCTTATAGACCACCTGCTACTTTCCTGTATGTGATTTGTGGAGTTGCCTCTGATTGTCAGGGCATTTGATGGCCAGAGATGATGGACATCAGTTTTACTCAGTGAGTGAATAAGACCATCCAAGCCCATGTAAGCAGCTCCATCTCCTTCGTCCACCCCCTTCTCTTTGCCAACTGTCCCCTAGTACTCCTCCCACGGGAACTAGATTTCTAGACTTTGCCATTTATGGTATTGAAATAACCTAAACAGACTAACAGTGGTGGGAGATTTCCTCCATGAGAAGACAAGAGTGTGTCCATCACACCACAATCTAGCTCTGTTCTGCATTTTCTCAATGACTTAGAAAAAGGCATGGAAAGTGAGCTGATTGGGCTTGTGGCTGACCATGCTGAGGTGCTGGTGCTGGTATCTGACAGCTGCAAGACTCTGCATAATTGCCAGGCTGAGAGGCTGAGCCAAAACCAACAAGAAGACATTTTAAAAACTGTTAAGAAAACATCATAACATTACAGGAGACAAAACAGGAAAAAAAGTCACCCACATGCCAGTGACCTATCATTCAGCTACTGGGTTTTTCTATGTTCTTTTTTCTCTCCTTTGTGTTTTTATGCATATATATATTTACAGAAGTGTAACCATAGTGTATGTAGAATTCTATAGTCTGGTACATAGTGTGATTGCATTTTTTGTAAACATAGCTCTATTTTGCTCTTGCTTTCTACTTTTCACCTGTAACTCTGGAGGAAATCATGTAGTGTTGACTTAACCCTTTCATGGTAACTGGGCAATTAGGTAATTTTCCCTATCTCTGATACAGGTAATACTGTTATGAAAGTGTTTGCATTTTATTTCTTTTGATATTCCTAAAACAGATTCCTAAGAGTAACATTTATGGACCACAAACATTTTATGATTCTAAAAAGAGTGCTACCAAATTGTCTCCAAGATTATCTTGCAACTCACCACAATCACTATCATTAACTTGTTTATCACCCCTGAAAGTTTCCTCTTGCTCTTTTGAATTGATTGATGAATTGTTCAATTGATGATGAATCTCCCACTATCAACAAATAATTACTAATATACTTACATCACTATAAAAAGTATCCCTTTTATCACTAGCAGACATTTTATAGAATTTAATATAAATGAAATAATAGTGTATTTGTTTTTGTCTTACTGTTTTCACTCTGTAGCTATTTTGCTACTCATCCGTAGTGTGATATCCTCAATTCCTTTTTTTCTTTTGCTAAGCAGCACTCCCTTACATTGCTACACTGCAGTTTGTTTACCCACTCATGGATTGATGGACACTGGGTTGTTTCCATTTTGCCTGTTATGAACAAAACTGATATGACTATTTGTGTACTGTGGGGACATAACATGTTTTCATTTCTCTTGGGTAAATACCTAGGACAGCAGTGTATGGTCAGTTGGTCAGAATATGTTTAAATTTCTAAGAATTTGCCAAAGTGTTTTCACACAGTGGCTGCGTTCCTTTCATTCCATTAGCAGTATATGAGAATTCCAGTTGGTCCACCTCCTCACCAACACTTGATATGTTCTGTCTTTTTAATTTTACCTCTTCTAGTGAATATATAGTGGTGTCTCTTTTTTAGGCTTAATCTGTGCTTACCTCATGACTAATAATATATTTGTTATCTATAGTCATGTAACAGATTACCCCAAATTAGTGGCTTAAATCAACAAACATTTATTATCTCACAGTTTCTATGGGTCAAGAATCTGTATGTAGTTTAGATGGGTGTGGCTAGCAGGATTAATTAAAGCATCTTTAGAGTAATGCTAGATAGAAAATTGGAGAGAAGAAGAAATAAAAGTGAAGGGTTAGAAGTGAGGACAGAAGGAAAAATAAATTAAAGGACTAGAAAGAATTATTGTTCAGAACAAAGTAGTGGTTCTAATGCCATTTATCAGGGTATAGTTCTGCTGAATGGAGGAGTTTGAATTTTCTTGGTGATTCTGGGAAACAACATTTGTTGTGTTGCATTCTAATGGACAGGAAGCAGTGCAGATCCTTTCACCTCTGTGGTCTCTAGTTATCATAAGGTGGGTTCTCCTTGAAATGAGTTGTGTTGCAAGACCTGCCTACCCCCCCCCCCAAGTCTACCAGGCTTGAGTGGCATCTGTGAGAGCCACCTCAATCAGTAAAGGGACAACATAGGCCACCCACATGTGTGCGTTCTGCCCTGTAGTGGACGAGTCTCTGGTAGCTGGCTGGAGCTGACCTCTTGTCAGCAAACCTGGTACAGCACCCCCAGACACGATGAGCTGTGGATGTGAAGCCACTTTAAGTTTTGGCTCCAAGTAGGAATAGGTGTGGACAGGCCCACTCTCCTCTCTAGCTGTAGAGTTGAAGGGGGAGATTTGGCTGGCTAGCTTGGCCATAGTTCTTACCCCATGGAAGAGAAGATTGTAAAGTATGTCCAGTTCCTAAGAGCAGGAGACATTGTCTATGGATTATATCATTCACAGACCTTGCATATAGATATCTTACTATTTTTCAAGTATGTGCAAAGCTCTGTGCTTAATAAGATGCAAATTCATCTGAAGTTTTGATCATCTTTTGGACATAAAATTTCTCAGTCAATGTTTACTAAAAAAGTGTATTTATCACACGTATATGTGTGCATGTTGTGAGAACTTTTTTATAACTTAAAAAAGTACCCTTATACTCCAAATGATTGAGAGGTGCTAGTTTCTCTAGCCAGATGGAGTAATATACTGTTCAGTGAGTATAAAGTCAAAGCATACAAATGAGTAAGTCTTAGAAACCTGTTGTACAACACAGCACCTGTAGTTAACATCGGTTTGTATAATACAAAAATTTGTTGAGGGTAGAGCTCATGTTAACTTTTCTTAACACATAGAAGAAAGCAAAGAAATGCATGAAACTTACGCAATTGTTGGAGATAGAGGTAACTTTGATTGTGATAATAATATCCCAGAACATGCGTATGTTCAGGCTCACCAGAATGTATGTGTAAAATATGTGTAGTTTTTTGTATATTTATTATATCCCAGTAAAACTATTAAGAAAAGAAGAGACCAATTTGGCAGGTATTGATCAATCAGCAGGTATGGGCTGGAACAGGGGGACCGATCAGAATGGAAGCCTGCTGGGACGGCACCCCGCCCCTACCCTCTTAGACTTTGGCCTTTAGTGCATAACTGTGGGGCATCCTAGGAAGTTCCAGAGGCATGGCAGAGACAACTGGGACAGCTGGGGTGGCGCTGCGGTGGCTGTGTTGGGCCCGGTGGCATTTGTGTCTCCATGGTCATATGCCGAGATGGCATCCGATGCCTGGGCGCAGGCTTGAGCTCTTGTTGCCCTGCAAGCCAACTCTGTGGCCACAAGCCTACCTCTGCCAGCACGCTGCACCCTCTGTCCCACATTTGACTTTAAAATGCTCTATCCTGCTGGGCAGTCTTCCACCCAGGTGGTAAACTTGTCACCCTCCAAATCTGGCTTTGGTCGAATGCATTCATTTCCTCCTCGCTGCCTGGGCACAAGACAGCTGTGTAAAAGGAAAGAGGCTGTACTGGCGGGCAGGAGATGGGTTCTGGGGTCACATCCTGGCCCTGATGCTCTCCCCTTACATGCCCCTGGGTGAGTCACTTCATCCCTGTGACCTCCGGTCTGTGGTCTGTAAATGGGGTGGTGACATTTGTCCTGACCCCTCGCAGGGCTGTGTGAAGGGAGGGGAAGTGCTTTGCAAACTGTAAAGCACTGTACACACCTGAGCAAGTCACTGAGACTGAAGGCTCTGACTGTCGAGCATGTTGCTTGTCTGTTTCTGATTGAATCAGGGTTTACAGATCTGCCATTTATTGAGAATGTTTTTTGACTATGTGCAAGTGCAATCATAATATAGTTTCAGCTCTGTATGAAGAGGAGAATTGGTAGGCTATAGAAGATGTGATCCTTTGTTAACCCTACAAAGTCGTAGCTGACATGGGCTTTGGAGAGTAGCTGATTCAGCCCCCTGACTTTATAATGGGGTCATTGAGGTCCAGGGAAAGCTGCGGAGTCCCAAAGCCACCAAGTGAGTTAGTGGCATAGGCAGCAGCAGGTCTGAGGGCCATCCCTCATCATGATGTGTGATGTGGCTCATGGTAAACCATTCACTCCTGCTTCATTCAGTAGCTTAAATACTGGGCACTCTGCTAGCCATTTTGGAAGTAGACAAGTCAGGTGCGATTCTGCTGAGGCTGGCTTGGCCAGTAGCCCCAGTGGCCAAGTGCTCTTGGCCCCCTGGACCTGAGTCTTGGGCTTCTCCCAGAAAGGCCTGGAAGGTTTTCCTTAGTTGAACAATAGCAACGGTGGTGGCAAAGGTGAGGTTGGCCGAAGACTGAGGCCTGAAGAGTGGGACCCTGGACCCCAAAGCTTCCTTCTCTTTCCCTCTTCCTCCTAGGTGGGGCCTAGTCAGAGCTCCTGAAGGCCCAGTTTGGATGCTCAGAGCTGCCCGCCATGCCTGACTGCACGGGGTGTCAGTTCTGCCCTGCTCCCCCGCTGCATTCCAGCTTCATATGTCAGCACCTCATGAAAATCTCCCAGGTTCCAGCTTTGAATAGCCCCTTGGCTGCCTGGGAGTGAAGAGGCTGGCTATGTTTTGCCTGTCAAATCATCCGCTTTGTCTGTCCATCGGCAGGTAAGCCGGGTGTCCTTACATAATACGGATTGGGCCATCACTGTCAGGGTTGATTCTGCTCAACTCAGGCTGAACAAACAGCCATTCAGACCCACCGGCCGAGGCCCAGGCCGCTCAGGAGCAGGGGCTGCTATTCTTCTGGAGCAGTCTGATGACAGGCTGAGCAGATGCCTCACTCTCCAGGGAGGAAGGAGCTGAGCTCGGACTTGCCTCTCCCAGCCACAGCAAATCCTCCTTTCTTAACTGAGTCAGACCTTCCAAAGGATCCCTGATTTTACTCCTGCACTTTGCTGGGCAGGTGATACAGGAAAAGGACGAAGCAAAACAAGAGGGAGATCCTGAAATACAAAGCCCTGAATATGTATGGAGAACCTGCCAGATTCCTTCGTCTGCCTTAACTGGTGGGAGACTTGGAACAAATTTAGTACTGGAGGCAATAATTAACTCAGCTCAATTGCCCAGTAACATCCTTTGCTTCTTTTAATTGGTTCTCATCTGAGTCTCTAATCACTCTTTAACGGATTTTTTTGTTGTGGTAACATAAATTTAACAAAATATACCACTAGTGATATTTAATATGTTCACAATGTGGCACAAACATTATTGCAATCTAGTTTCAGAACATCTCCATCACCCTGAAAGGAAACCACTTACCCATTAAGTAGGCACTACTCATTCATTAACTTTTTTTTTAAAGGTTTATTTATTTATACATACAAGTTGGGGTACAGGCCAGAGGCGTGGGGCGGTGAGAGGGTTCACCAGAGACAGAGTGGGGAGCAGAACAGGCAGATCAAAAATACACTGCTGAGGGGAGCAGCGGGCGAGGCAGGAGAGGTCTGCTGCACCATGTGGCAATCTCCCCGGCCGGGCGTCAAACCCACATAGTGTGCTGCTGACAGCTTCACAGCGCAGCCTTCAACTGCTGCGCCACCATTCATTAACTTTTAAGATATCACAGATATCCTTGCGAAGGGAATAGGGGTTGTGATGCTAAGTGAGAAATAATAAATTATAGACAACTCATAAATTTCATTCACTGACTGGACACACTCATTTATTTATTTTTCCACACTCACATTTATTTTAATCTCTTTGTTCAAACAGGGGCTGAGTTTTGACTCATTCCTGATGTGGCTGTATCATTTCAAATTCTCTCTTTTTGTCTCTCCTCCCACTCCCCCTTCCCTTGCTTGATACCTTTGGATCTTTGTCTATGTATTTGCCTATCATTTATGTCTTGTCTGTCTACCTACCTGCCTTCTTACCTACCTGTGTGCTATTTTCATCTTCCTATTCTCCGTCCATCTGTAAATCTAGAGCATTGTTTCTCAGCTCTGCATATTGAAATCATTTAGAAAGACTTTAAAATCCACTGATGCTGGGGTCCTTCTCAGGTACTTGGAAGGGAAACTTTTGGTACAGTACCTGGGCATCTGCATATTTTAAAAGTTTTCCCAGTTGATTCTAATGCATAGTTAAGGTTAAGAGACAGTCACCAAAATTAACCTCACATAGCTTCACCTTTTGCAAAAACTTCCTACCCTAGTTCTGTTCCTTAGTTGCTCTGTTTTTTAGATAAATGGCGATTTGCTACACATAGTGCTATATCAGCTGCCTGAACAATATGTATAAAACTTTTTATGTACTTAAATATGTTTCAAGAATAGATTTTAAAGGCTGACTAGTATTCATGTGTATATATATATTCTCTCTCTCTCTCTCTCTCTCTCTCTCTCTCTCTCTCTCTCACACACACACACACACACACCCCAAAACCATTGATTTTATCACTCCCCTGTTGGGATTTTGGTTAAAATTGTACTGAATCTATAAATCAATTAAGGAAATTTTATGTATATTTAATATATTTATGTTCCCTTCTCACCCTATTTATATTTTTAATTGAAGTAACATATAAGTTTCAGGTGCGCATCATTTAGAATCAATAGCTGTATATACTACATTAAGTTCATCACTAAAACTCCAGTTCTCTCCTTCACCATACAATGGAATCTTTTACTCAGTTTACCCACCTTCTTTTCTCTCCTTTTTGATTCTTATAGTCAAAAGGTTTATTTTTGTTTAATTTAGTTCATTTGTTTTCTCTATATAATACTTGAGTGAAATAATACAGTGATTCTCTCTTTTTGACTTATTTCACTAAGCATAATACCCTCTAGACTCACCCATGTTGTTGCAAATGGCAGTTTCACCTTTTTAACAGCTGAGTAGTATTCCATTGTGTATATATACACCACAGCTTCTTTATTCAATCATCCGTTGATGGGCATTGAGATTATTTCCATCTCTTGGCTATTTTAAATAATTCTGTAATAAATGGGGTGTGTGTGTGCATCTGTCCCTTCAAATTAGTTTTTTTTTATTTTGGGAGTTAATACCCAGAAATTGGATAACTGAATCATATGGATTTCTATTTTTACATTTTTAAGGAATCTCCATTCTGCATTCCAGAATTGCCACACCAGTTTACATCTCCACCAACAATGTTCAAGGACTCTCTTCTCTCCACATCTTCTCCTACGTATTTCTTTTCTTTTGGATAATAGCCATTCTTACAGGTATGCGATTATATCTTATTATTAGTTTGATTTGCATTTCCCTAATAATAAGAGATGATGACCATCTTCTCATGTGCCTATTGGTCATTTGTTTGTCTTCTTTTTTTTTAAGGTTTATTTATGCATATAAGAACTGGGGTGTAGACCTGAGGTGTCGGGGGGTGGTGAGAGGATTCACCAGAAACAGAGTAAGGAGCACAACAGGCAGAGCTACTGAAATACACTGCTGAGTGGAGCAGTGGGCGAGACAGGAGAGGTCTGCTGTGCCATGTGGGTTAGCCAGACATTGAACTTGTTGTGGTGGCTGGTGATCGCGTTATAGTGCTGAGACTTAACCCCTTGTGCCACCAGTGAGGCCCTTGTTTGTTTTCTTTGGACAAGTGTCTATTTAAATCCTTTATCCATTTTTTAATGAGGTGGTTTTTTTGTTGTTGTTGAGTTTTAAGAGTTCTTTATGTATTTTGGATATTGCCACCCTGTTGGACATATATCTTCTCCCATTCAGTAGGGTGTCTTTTTTGTTTGGATGCAGGTATCTTTCGCTGTACAGATGTAGTCACATTTGTTTATTTTTGCTTTAGTCTCCCTTACTGTTGGAGTTGAAACTGAAGATGCCCAAAGATGCCCAAAGTCTGATGTCAAAGAGCTTATTGCTTATGTTTTCTTTTATATATTTTATGATTTTAGATCTCCCATCCAAGTCTTTAGTCTGTTTTGAATTGCTTTTTGTAATTGTGTATGGTGTTAAATAGTGGTCATTTCATTCTTTTGCATGTGACTGTCTAGTTTTCTCTACATCATTTATTGAAGAGACTTTATGCTCTTTGGTTTATTTATTGTCAACTTGTTGTCCATAGATATATGGTTTTATTTGCAGACTCTCAAGTCTGTAGGCCAGAGATATGAGGGGTGAGAGGATTCACCAGAGACAGAATGGGGAGTGGAATAGGCAGATCTCCTGAAATACACTGCTGAAGGGAGCAGGGGGCGAGATAGGAGAGGTCTGCTACACTCCCTGACTGGGATCGAATTCAGGCCTTAGCTGTGGGCCTTCATGGTGGTAGAGCTGAGACTTAAGCCTAGGCCACTAGAGAGGCCCCTTATTCCTTAAGAATAAGGAACACCGATAGAATGTTGACTTATGCTTATTTTTCCTCTCTATCGTTTTGTTTTTCATTAGTTTTGTCTTTTTTTTTATAGTGCATTCTGAGAAATCAGATTCAGTTTTCTGCAGCATTAAAAAGCAATTTTTAATGGCTCCGATAATCCATCATTCCCCTATTGCTGGACATTGTTAGTGTCCTGCCTGTTACCGCTTTGGGACTTAGCTCTGAATATTGGAGACTGCTTACTATCAACACTTATGACTCTCCTCTTAGCCTGAACATTGCAGCAGATGGAAATTCCAGGAAGTTAATATTCCCACATCAAACAATGGCAGATGAAGAATTGCTGGGTAAATGCACAGCCTCCTCACTGGCCACCCACTGGGTGGGGTAACTCTGAGATAAGGTCTGTACAGTTGCCCAGAGTTCCCCAGGGAGATTGAGCCCCAGTTGCCCATGGAGGAAATTTGCTCAATAACTCACCCTTTATACAGTCACCTTCTCTTCCTGATTACGTCTTTCCTCTCTTACTGGTGATTCCTGGGATCACTTTTAATTAAAGTACATGGTATGGTAGCATACTCCTGAAGGGTGTGATCCTATACTCTAAATGTACACAGTTTTATAAACCAGTGTTACATCAATGAAAAAAAATTTAAGTAAGATAATAAAAACATAATAAATGAAACAGGGATGGATTATAAAATAAATATTATTTTAAAATATGGGGAAAATAAAATAAACTACATACATTCACAGCCTTGCCTCAGAGTCAGCTTCTGGGGAAACCTTGCCTAAAACAGACATTTAAGTTGTTTCTAATTTTTGTTAGTATCAACAATATAATGATGGAGATATTTGTTGAATACCTTTGTACATGAGTCTTTGTGTCTTTCACTGTTTTTCTAGAATAGATTCCCAGAGTGGACTTATTAGGTCACAAGGCATACATATTTCAAATCTGTAATAGAGATTGCCAAATTTCAGGTACATTTTTTAGAGACAAGTTGGATAACAACCAGCTCACAGCTGAACTGTCTGAGACCAGAGTGTTGATGACCCCTTCATGCTCCCTGCTTGCCCATCTCTTATAATCTTAAAGGATATGGTGAGGTAGCCTTTTTTCCCTAAGCTTTTATTTATTTTTGCATAGAAGAACTGGGGAGTAGGCAAGAGGTGAGGCGGGGTGGGAGGATTCACCAGAAACAGAGTGGGGAGCAGAACGGGTAGATCTGCTGAGATACACTGCTGAGGGGAGCAGCAGGTGAGACAGAAGAGGTCTGCTGTGCCATGTTGGTCAGCTCTGGCTGAGAATTGGACTCAGGCTGTCATGGTATTTTTTGGAGATGTGTGAATGTTAGTTGTATTTGATTTTGTTCGGTTAACCTCCATACCAATCTTATTCAAACACACCCATCCTTATTTTGAATTTGTAAACTCTTAGACTCTATGCCATCCTGCCGCAGACACTAACCTTAACCACAGCTCTACTCATGCTCATACTATTTATTTTATTTATGCAATTTATCCAAGGTCCTTTGAATGATCCTCAATTTGATAAGGACTGTTTTCCACAGCATCAGATATGAACAGACCTGTTTGATGTACTGGAAAGCATGTTGAGCCAGGACCTTGGGTTCAAGGTTTGCAATCTTGGATTCATCTCCTTTCCTCGCTCAGCCTCAGTTAAAGCTGATGAAGATAAGGCTTAGAGAGAGGTAGTGCCTTGCCAATATCAAACAAAAGGTTAATATAGAGCTGGGTTCAGAATCTAGTCCCTTTGAGACCCTAGGACTAAAACAAGACAAGACAAACAAACAAAAAACCTTCTGGGTGGCCATGATGAATCATTCCTACTTCATTTCCTTCCACTTTTTCTAGCTCAAGCAGATGCTTGATCTTCTACAAAGTTCCATCGAGGTTCTTCCTATCTCTGAGCTCTTCTTGCAAGATACCGCCGTCCTTGCCCGCCCCCCGTCCACTTTTTTTTCAAGCCTCTCTTTGGTTTTTCACTTACCTGGTCCTGATTTGTTCTCACCTCTCTCCCCCACCTTTCACTGGGTGACTGCTCATATACCACCTCTTTGGGGAAGCTGTCCCCTTCCTGTACCTAGTAAGTGATTTGGAGAAACTCCTTGCTTCCAGGAATGGGTCTCAGTGGCCACTGAGTCACCAGCATTTACTGCAGGTGCTGAGTTAATCTCTCTGCTAGGGACATACTTGAATGAATGAAAGCGAATGGAGGGCATCTGTCTATCGCTTCAGTGAGGATTTGTTTGAAGATCAGCAGTCAAGTGATTTAAAAACCCATCCCCACAGAACACTAGGGAAATGAAACAAGAATGACAGGCAAAATGACTTCTAAAAATATTGGAGCCTCAGGATCTTAGTTTTCACACCTGGCTTGGCCAGTTTTGTTTATTCAGAATTTATTTCCATGTAAATCACCTTCCCTGATATTCTGACTTTGACCCTTTTGTCTTCTTGTATTTAGGTTAAAAAGATACTATGATTGTGAACTGGTCCAACCACTATGGAAGGCTGTATGGCGATTCCTCAGACTGCTAAACATGGAGCTTCCATACGACCCAGCAATCCCACTTTTGGGAATTTACCCAAAGGATACAAAAACACTAATCCAAAAGGATACATGCACCCGTATGTTCATTGCAGCACTGTTCACAATAGCAAAGGTATGGAAGCAACCCAGA